>CAUYPO010042163.1:0-13030 GCA_963574435.1 Cheirogaleus major | reverse complement strand
ATCCTACATATTTTGGTATGTTTTATTTTCATTTTTATTTCAAAATTTTTAAAAATTCCTTCTTAATTTCTTCCTTGACCCATTGTTGCAGAGTGTGTTGTTTACTTTTCATGTATATGAGTATTTTATAAGGTTCCTCTTGTCATTGATTTCTAATTGTATTCCATTGTGGTCATAAAAATACTTGATATGGTTTAAATTTTTTTGAATTTGGTGATACTTGTTTTGTGGCCTTGGATATAGCCTATTTTGGAGAATGTTCCATGTGCTGATGAAAAGAATGCATATTGTGCAACTGGGTGTTCTTAGGAATTTTGCAAAATCTACTCTGTCTTTGCTTTAAACATATACCCACAAAGCGGGAATAACAGCACATCTGTTTATATCATGGTTTACTGAACATTTTAAGCCCACTGTTGAAACCTACTGCTCAGAAAAAAGAGGCCTTTTAAAATATTACTGCCCATTGACAATGCACCTGGTCAACCAAGATCTCTGATGAAGATATATAAGAAGATTAATGTTCTTTTCATAACTGCTAAGATAACACCCATCCTGTAGGCCATGGCTTAAGGAGCAATCGTGACTTTCAAGTCTTATTGAATAAATACATTTTGTAAGGCTATGGCTGATGGATGGGTTTGGACAAAGTAAATTGTAAGCCTTCTATAATGGATTCTCCATTCTAGATGCCATTAATAACATTTGTGTTTCATAGGAGGAGTTAAAAATGTTAACATTATCAGGGATTTCAATGAAATTGATTCCAAACCTCATGAATGACTGAGGGCTTTAAGACTTCAGTGGAGTAAGTAACTTTGGATGTGGTGGAAATAACAAGAGTACTAGAATTATTAAGGTTATCAAGTGTGGAATGTCTGATTTTCATAAGTACTAAGTTTGACAGTATATGTCTGACATTTTACTTTGACACTTTTTGTATTTTTTTTTCATTGTGAAGGTACATCTTCATTCTTTCAAAAACATAGCTTATGATTATCTTTCAAAAAAAATTTTAAAACCATAGATATGTCAAAAATTCATGTTATTTTTGAATATGAGTTCTGTTGTGGAACCAATGCTTGAAATGCCAACAAAGTGTTTGGAATGGATGTGGCTAATGAACATACAGTATGATGATGGCTTGAGAAGTTCCATTCAGGTGATTTTAATCTTGAAAATAAGCCATGTGGATGACCTGAGACCAAGGTGGATAATGATGAGCTGAAAGCTGTAGTGGAAGCAAATCCATCTCAATATACGAGTGAATGAGCAGCAAGGTTTGACATTACTATTCCAATAATACTGGAGCATTTGAAACAAATAGGCAAGGTAGAGAAGCTGGATAGATGGGTACCATATGAATTAAGTGAGCATCAGAAAAGAAGTTGTCTCAAAGTTTGCCTTTCTTTGCTGTCACGACATAAAGGCAAACTATTTCTATACTGTATTGTTACATGTGATGAAAAGTGGATTCTTTTTTGACAATCACAGCATTTGGCACAATGGTTGGATAAAGATGAAGTGCTGAAACACAGTCCAAAACTTAATATTCATCAAAAAAATATAATGGTGTCTATTTGGTGGTCCAGTGCTGGTATTATCCACTATGGATGGCTTCATGAAACGTGGTCAGTTGATCACAGTGGATGTCTATTGCGACCAATTGGATGAAATGATGAGGATGCTTGAGATTAAGCAGCTGAGATTGGTCAATAGATACAGACCAATCCTCTTGCAAGACCACATCTTGCAAAAAAACATGTTGTGAAAAGAAAACAATGCTGCTCAAACTACAGCAGCTGGAGTTATAAACTCTCTGTCATCTACATATTCACCGGATCTTACACCAACTGACTACCACTTCCTCTGTAGGTTTCTTTGCTGCTGGCATAAACAAGCTACCGTCAAGATGGCAAAACTGTGTCGACAGTTTAGGAATATACTTTGATTAATTGTATTACTTCTTGTTTGAGATATAATAAACTACACTTTTGATTTGAAATCAGACATTTCATACTTAATGACCTAATAAAAATGGAGCCTGAAGATTTGACTTAATTCCTGCAATCTTGTAAAAAAATTAACAAATGAAGAGTTGCTTCTTGTAGATGAGCAAACAAACTGTTTTCTTGAGATGGCATCTACTCCTGGTGAAGGTGCTGTGAACACTATTAAAATTACAACAAAGAATTTAAAATATTATATAAATTTAGTTGATAAAGCAGTGACACACTGAAAGGATTGACTTTAATTTTGAAAGACTATCTACTTTGGATAAAATGCTCTCAAACAACATCACATGCTATGGAGAAAGCTTTCATGACAAGAAGAATCAACTGATATATCAAAATTAATTGTTATTATTTTATGAAATGTCCACAGCCACCCAACCTTCAGCAACCACCACCCTGATCAATCAGCAGCCATCAACATCGAGACAAAATTGTCCACAAGCAAGAAGATTACAACTCACTGATGGAGCAGATGTTCATAAGCATTTTTTAGCAATACAGTATTTTTTAACATGTATACATTTTTAATCATAATGCTGTTGCACACTTAATAGATTGCAGTGTAGTATAAATAACTTTTATATACACTGGGAAACCAAAAAATTGGTGTGACATACTTTATTGAGATATTTACTTCTTTGTGGTGGTCTGAAAGCAAACCCAAAATATCTGAGATATGCCTGTGATTGATAAGGACCTTTCATCAAGTTCATAATCCTTTCTTTTATAGTGACTAATCAGCTGCCAAACCTATCCAGTGAATTTTTCATTTCAGGTGTTTTATTTTTCACCTCTGTAATTTCCATTTTTTTCTGTTTTTTGGTTCCCTTTATCATTTCATTGTGTTCATGTTTTTCTTTAAACATAGTAATAACAATAGCTTTTTAAAATCCTGTCCTCTAATTTTATTAACTTTTCCATTTCTAGATTTTTTTCACGTACTTATGAGTTATATTTTTCTGTCTCTACATGTTAATTATTTTTTATTAGATGCTGGATATTTGAATAATAGTTTGTTATTTATCTGAATTTTGTTGCTTTCCTTTAAAGAGTGTTGAGTTTTGTTCTGGCAAGCAAATAATTTACTTATGTGTCAGTTTTTATAATTTTTAGGCATGTTTTTAATGTCTATTAGGAAAGGTATAGAATAGCCTTTACTGTAGGGCCAGTTTATTCTTCCTTTCAAGGTATTGTCTTTCTGGATTCTCCACTGAATATCTCAAGTTTTCAACAATGGTTCTCCACTTTGGCTGGTCAAAACCTTAACATCTCCCAACTGTACGTGAGCTCTGTTTATTTGCTAACTTCTTGGATACTTCTTCTGTCTCTATTAGTTTATCCTTGTATGGCTTTGTAAAGTCTTACCTTAATCATTCAACTTAGTATTCAGCCAAAAACTCATGGAAACCACTAGACAGATTTGGGCTAATTTGCTCTAAGTGAATCCCTTCTTTTGAATCTTTTACCTCAAAAATTCCATATGCTTCGGCATGCCAAGCAAGCTGTGATTTTTGTGTCCATAGCTCAGAGACTATTACAGTTCATTTGGCCTTCCCTTCATGGTATCACGGTCTGCCACCAAGCAGAAAGCTGTGGTGATTGTAGGGTTAACTTTGTTTTCTTTGTCTCAAGGATCACAGTCCCATGTTTCTTTCCATGCAATGTTGGAAAATAATTGTTTTAAAAAGCTGTCCAATTTTTTAGTTCTTTGTAGTAGAAGGGCTAATCTGGAATAAGTTTTTCTGTCATGTGCAGATTCTTGATACAGTGAGGATCCAAATTTTATATTTATCATCCATTAAGCCTTTGATGGAAAGGTATAATAGCTTACTTTTACATGTCAATACTGAAAATAAATTACAAGTTGTCATCTTGTCCAACTATTTAAACTCACAAGAAAAAATTTTAGACCTCTACTTAATAATGTGCAAGGAGAAAAATCATAGATTTCTTAAAACTTTTAGGAAGTAGATAAGCAAGAAATTTTGAAAACATCTGTATTAGAAAATATTAGAGTTTTTCAGGCAAGAAATAATTTTGTCTAGGGCAATGATGGTGGTGGAAATTAAAAAGGAGGAGAGGGTAGACAATTGTTTGGAAATAGAACTGAATTCTATTTGGGGTATAAATGAAGACAAGATGCAGACAAATTGTTCTTTAATTATTTTAATGTCCTATTTTAGGATTTTTTGTATTTATGTTATCTTTTTTCATTAAAAACACTATGCATTGGATGTTACAAAAAGGGCATATTGAATATTCAGATTTCATAATGTTCTATGTTTAAAAAGAACCAGAAAAGCATGCTACATAAAAATTTATATAAATATTTAAATAAATAATTAATAAAAGTGTAAAACAATGTTTAAGTATGAGTTCATTCTTTCACATTAATTTAGTCCCTTTCTTACCTTGTAGGAAGTGACACTATTATACTGAATGTAAGATACAGGAAGTAGAGGTAGATATTCTGAAAGAAATTACTCTGATATTAGTGTTTTCAAAACTTAAATTATGTAAAAATAGTGAAATACTTTGAATTCAAAAAGTAGATGTAACAGATATATACATAACTCCCAAGTACCAATAATATAGGCAACAACTGATATCATATTTAAGTGTGTTAAAAATGCAGATATAGTGAGAGTAACCAATTAGTATATTTTTACACTGTTAATATAACTTTAAGAAAGGAGTGTTAAATGAGTTTAAGTAATGAAAACTTTAATAGGAGAAAATGTTTGTCTCTGGAATGATGGCTATGTTCCAAAATACAGGAATATGATCTCTAATTATCTATTCAGTACAAGAATATGCGATATCTGTTGGCATGTTTAGAGTACATTTCATACCAGAGAAAATTGTTGGAAGTTTAGAAAACTCAATTAGTTATATACTAATAACTGTTTTATGATGGATAAAGAGAAGCTATATAAAAATGTAAAAATTTTTCAAATGTCTAGTCTAATCAACCAGTTTTCAAGGTTTTAGTCATTTATGACTTATTTAGTGAATAAGTATGTGTGAATTTATAATGTCCTTATTCTAGCTACTCCAACTTGACTATAATACAATATTCTGGGTACCCAGTATAGGAACAGATTCTTTAAATAAGATAGCAACATCCTGTTAGTACTTTAAATATGAATCTCTATTCATAAGTCTAAAATAAATCTACTTTACACTGATGTTAATGCTTTTAAAAATGTGTTTTTCTTCTGTTGCAATTACATGAAAAAGGTCTAGAATATAGAAAAAGAAAGAATACATCTTAAATTATACTTGAATAACCATTTGAAAGGCTTTTTGTCTTTTAAATATCAAATCATTATTGTTAAATTTATTTTTGTATGAGATCAAATCACAGAGAAAAGTGGCCAAAAAACGAAGCAAAGCTATTCTCAATTTATTTTTGTCCATTGTTTAACTGTATTGCTCTGGATCAGATCCATACATGACTACAATAATCTATCCAAGTTTCTGATCTTTGCAGTGAAGACTGGGATCATGGAAGCCTGAGTTAAAAGCAGCTCTTGGAAAGCTTGAGCGAACAGGATTCTATCCCAAGACTCCTACTTTGCATGTGGCTGAGACTTTTCCCCTAGAATCCAAGCAGATGCTTGAAAAACTTGTCACTGCTTTTACTGTAGGTTTCTAAGGGCTACACACAAATGTATGAGAAAGAATAGAAGTGCAAGCTAGGTGAAAATTGATAAGTACATAGGACTACAAGGTGAATCAAATTGCCCAGCAGCCCTAAGAATAAAATTCAGTCTTAAATAGGATTCCTCAAAATTCACCAGCCATAGTCCCTTTACTTCATCCTCTCTACCATTTATTGACTCTTCCACTTTTAAGAAGTTATTCTTTGTCTTGACAGCTTCTTTGAAGAGTCAAATATTTAACTTTAATAAAGTTCAGGTTAACAAATTTT
This sequence comes from Cheirogaleus major, assembly GCA_963574435.1. Taxonomy (NCBI): domain Eukaryota; kingdom Metazoa; phylum Chordata; class Mammalia; order Primates; family Cheirogaleidae; genus Cheirogaleus; species Cheirogaleus major. The sequence continues at coordinate 7,081 of CAUYPO010042163.1, read as the reverse complement.
TCTGTAGCTCATTCTATGTCCTATATTAAGTCTTTGCCTGAGAGAAGGTCGCTAATAAATTTTCCTTTTGTTATTCCAGAAATTCTATAATTTCTCTTACATGTAGCCTATAATCTACTGTGAGTTAGTATTCGCATATGGTGTTAGGTAAGGGACAAGTTGCATTCTTTTATTTTGCATGTTGATGCCTACTTCTTCCAACCACTGTTAGTTGAAATGATTATTCTTTCCCCTATTGAACTGCCTAGGCCCCTGCAATAAGAATCAAGTAGCTATGTATATGTGGGTGCATTTTTGGACTGTCTTTAATGTTCAATTAATCCATATACCTATCTCTAACCAGTTTCACAGTGTCTTGATAACTACAGCTTAACAGTAATCCTGGAAATTATGAAATGCGTGTCCTTTAATATTGTTCTTTGTCCTAATTGTTTTGTTTTGACTATTCTAGGTCCTGTGTCTGTGTGTGTGTGTATGTGTGTATTAAAATAAGCTTGTCAATGTCTAAAAAAAAGCCAGCCGAGATATTAACCTGAGTTGCTTTAAATCTATAGGTCAATTTAAGGAGAATCAACATCTTAACAATTTTTAGTCTTAACTCCATGGACAAGGTATACCTCTTTTTCAACTTGTGTCTTTAAAATTTGTCTCAATAATTCTTTGTAGCATTCAGTGTATAAGTCTTATATATCTTTTGTTAATTTCATGTTATAAGTATTTTATGTTCTTATGCCTTAGTAAATGATGCATTTTATATATTATTTGCCATATTTGTTGTTCATATACAGAAGTACACCTGATTTTTGTATATTTACAAAACCCAGCAGTTTTGCTAAATTCACTTAATTAGTCCTAATAACTTATTTTAAGCATTCTTTGGTATTTTATACAGAAGTGATTATATCATCTTAGAATAAAAACAATTTTATTTATTTCCTTACAATTTGTATGTCATGAAAGATGGACTTTTACAACTCTCTAATAGAAAGTAAAACAACCCACTTAACTATAGACAAATTATTTGAGTAAACACCTGGCCAAAGAAGATATATAGATGTCAAATAAGTACATAGAAAAAAATGTTAAACATCATTAATTGCTAGGTATACACTAGTGATTAAAATTAAAATTAAAACCTAGTTGGATTCTATTACCCACCATTTAGAATAGCTAAAGTTGAGAAAACTGACAAAACAAAGTATTGGCAGACATGTGGAACAACCAGGTTTGTCATACATTGCTTTTGGAACTGTAAAATCATAAAATCACTTCATTTTTTAGTTTCTTATGAAGTTAAATATTCACTTATGCATGACACCAAAGTGTTTTTGGTGTCTTTTTCTCATTTACTCTCTTATAATTGTTTTTATTTCTGTGGCATCAATTATAACATCTTCCTTTTTATTTTTTATTTCATTTATGTGAGTCTTCTCTCTTATTCTTAGTCAAGCTAATTTGTCAATTTTATTTTTTTAAAACCAACTCTTAATTAGCTGGGCATGGTGGCACATGCCTATAGTCCCAGCTACTCAGAAGATCGAGGCAGAAATATTGCTTGAGCCCAGGAGTTTGAGTTGCTGTGAGCTAGGCTGATGCCAAAGCACTCTAGCCAGGGCAACAGAATGAGACTGAGACTCTGTCCAAATAAAAAAACAACTCTTAGATTCACTAATTTTTTTCTATTGTTTTTTGATTCTCTATTTTATTTTTTTCTGTTCTAATCTTTATTATTTCATATCATATGCTCTAGAAATTCTATTTCTGGATATTTATTCAAAATAATTGAAATCAAAATCTCAAAGAGATATTAACACTTCCATGTTCACTGTAGCACTATTCACTAGCCAAGATGTGGGAAAAACCTAAATGTTTGTGGAGCAATAAATGGATAAAGATAATGTAATATATCCATACAATGAAATATTTCACCTTTTAAAAAAGGAAATCTTGCAACATGCAACATCATGGATAAATTTTGAGGACATTATGCTAAGTGCAATAAATCAGTCATGGCAGGACTGCATAACTTCACCCATATAAGGTGTCTAAAATAAACTTATAGAAGCAGAGAATAGAGTGGTGGTTGTAGGGACTGGGAGGAAGCAGAAATGAAGAGATGCTAATTAACGGATATAAAATTTTAGATATGTAATAGAAAAATATTTTGAAGATCTGATGCACAACATTGTACCTATAGTAAACAATGATTTCCTTTACACTAAAAAGTTTGTAAGAGTGTCAAATTACTCCTTTTTTTGTCAAAAAACTCCTTCTTGTCATATTTTCAAATGCCTTGAACCAAGGGAACTCCAGGAGCAACTGTTTTGACTATAGATAATGAGATGCTTTCAAACAACTTAAAAAGCCCTTTGCATGTAGCCCTTTATTTATTCAGGGTCCCTGGGACACTGAGTCATAAAAATCTATGAGTCATAAAAATATAAATTTTTCCATGTTTCTACTGGTAAAAAAATTGCTTTAATGGCTGGATTTTCAGAGGTGAAATCGTTGGCAGTTAATGTGGCATTAGAATTTAGAAATAGCTTCAGTTTACAAAGTTGAGATTGGAGCCCTGTAGCACAAAGGAATATGGATGGGACTTGAGAAGGTCTGAGTTCTTGCTTTGCCTTGCCTCTAACTAGTCATATGATCTTCATTAAATCATAAATCCATAGAGTTGTGGAAATCAAGTACAACACTAACAGGTCACCCATTCTCTTTTATCTTTTCCATTGTATCTTACCCTATCAAATGTCCTTTAGGTCCCCAGTGTCTGTGGATTTGGGCTGTCATTTGCACTAGATTCTAGCATCTTCAGATGCACCACTAAACCACTACTAAGCCACACCGTTGAGCCTTTTCCATCCTCACTGTTCAAACCTGGGGTATGTGTTGGGGATGGGTAATGCCTAGGAACCAGACGCAGGCACCCAGGAAAACCTCAGTCACTTTCCATTCTCTTAGATCTCCCCTCAATCACAATAGTGAGCACTCTGTTGCTCCCTGCCCTTCCAGCAACGTGGCATAGCCTTCTCAATAAATTGCTGGTTTTTCATATGCCTGCAGGAAAAGACTACTTCACCTCTGAGCCATGGCAAAAGCCCTAAAGCAATATATTGCAAACTCTTGCTACCTGCTTGAGTTCAGAGACAAAAGATTGGGAGAGCATACACGATTTAATAATTCAATAGTTCTCCCACTGTATTAGTTTATGGGAAAGTACTCTTTAAAACAGGAAAACCCTACATCAACACTAAGGGACTTTCGAATAATTAAGGTCTGACCTGTACTATTGAAGGGTTGGGCAGATAAGTAAGGATGAAAGTGTGAAAAGTTATAGATTGTATTAATTATTAATAAAATTGAGCAACTAGAGAAGTCCAGGGTGGAGAATCACCTCTAAAATACTTTTTCAAATTTTGCCATTCTACGATGTTGGCCTCAGTTCCCCCAGTTGTGCAATTGTAGCTAGGAAGCTGTTCCACAGCAAAGTGCAATTGAAATTCGTTTCTCCCAACCCTTATACCAGATGGATGCAGCTAATATATTCATTAACACTCTGGAACAGAAATTTTCTCTTGTATGTTACTAGCAGTGGCCACATCCTTTAGCACTGTAGTGTAGGTCTCAGCTCTAGCATACTTTAGGTAATGTATGCATTGTGTAAAGCTACTTCGCAGTTATTATTATCAACAAAATTAATTTATTTTTGCTCTAGTAGCCTCTTTTGTGTATGTGACTCTCTTAATATTTTTCTATATTCAGGTGTATTTTCTAAACATGACATTGATACAGAAATTGCAGTCAAGCTCTCTCCTTTAAAAGCATAAGACGTTGATCCTTAGAAGCTCTCATTAACCACGAATATCCCATCTCTATTAATTAAGTCTTTTAAGCTTTCTTGCTGGGCATCCTGATGTTATAATATGGCAAATGTGGCTGAAGTTATTTGGGTGTCTTTTCAGGGGGTATATTTATACATCAGAAAGCACTTACAGTACTGTAAAAAAAAAAAAAAAGTCCTTACTGGGAAGGATTGTAACACTGAAAGATTTTCTGGATTAAATGGATATTGGTATGGTTTGTTCAGTTTATCTTTCTAAAATATAACATTAAACACATTTATTTTCACTTAGGAAAATAACCATATCAGTTCAGGGAGTAGATTTCTTAACCGAAAAGGGATGTAAAAAACAACAAAAAGAAGGAGAAAAAGAAGAGAAAGAAAATATAATAGCACTAGTTGTAGGAGCTACTGTGTACTTGGTGCTTTTATGCCTGAGCTCATACCACAACCTAAATTATCACCCCTGTTATATTCCCTTACACCAGAAGTCACATTTGTGCAGAAAATAATGCCACCAAGCAAGTTTAAATCTCCATACCGTTTCTCCTCTTTGTTTTTAATTTCCAAAAGCTCTTTTTTACTACAAAGGGCAAATTTACAGCACAGATATACATCCTGTGATCTGATATTCTTAGAACTAGACTGGAAAGTAAATGACTAATATTAGTTCCAAACATTTTAACTTTAAGTGATTCTCTTGAAGGAAAAGAGTTGGAAAGTAACTTTAAGACCTGTGTTAGTATTCATAAGATCTATTTTGTCTTTCTTTTTTTTTTTTTTGCCTATGTTCATAATTTGGCAGTAAACCAACACATGTTTTAAAGTATTAGAAATACAATAGTATTGTAGTTGAAACCAACATGTATAAAACCAATTCTAAAGTTCACCAAGATCTCTTAAATTATCTCAGTATCTTCTATACACTAATATTTATGTGTGAGGTTGAAATAGGCAGCTCTGAAAAATTACAGTAAAATTGATTTTGCCTTCCAAAGCTAAATGAAAATACTAACTCCAACGAGACTGTGAACAATTCAGTGATAGTGTAATTTTGCTGATTGTGACAAAATCCTCATAGGCTTCAATATTTTAGATTTTAAGCATCTTGCACCAGGATGGATTTTTAAAATGATGTCATAGCACTGAATTTGGACTGAATGTTTACCAGGCAAAACTTAACACTTTACATTTTTGTGTGGTAATTTATCATTTTTAAAAGGATTTCCCATTTGATTTTGTAAGCATGGCAGGTTTTATTGTTCCCCACTTGACACATGGGGAAACTGAGCTTCAGACAGTTTTAATATCCAGGTTGCCCGTTAAAATCTCCAAGAAATCACCATCTATAAAGTCTAATCAGCTGATAGCCAGCATAAAGCAAGTGATTCTCTAGTCCTAACTTGACATGAATTGCCTTTAATGAGAACACTTATGATACTGCATTTTGAGTAATGAAACAAAACTATAACAAAAAAATAATAATGACACCCTCCTTTCTTGTCCCAATTTCCTTATTTGCAAAATAAAGATAATAAATCTTACTTGTCCTGTACTGTCTACCCCTCAGGGTTCTTTTAATGTTAAAACTAGATAACATAGTGAAAATGGTGTAAGATGTATGTCAAGTGTCTCCAAATCTCTCATCTCTGGCCTCCTATCATGCCAGATAACATTATTATAAATTCTAACATAATTCCCAGAACAAGGATTTATACTTCCTGTGTGATGAATTACTTTCTATTTTATATCATGTTTATTTATGAATGTGTCTTATCTCCCTTCAGTCTCCCTTAAGTCCCTTCAGTGCACATTCCATGCCCGTTTCAACCTTGTTCCCAGTAGGAAACAGGATGCTTGAGTGGAGGTGGTGATTGCTAGAGTGAAAGAATGAATATTCTCCTCTCACTGGAAGGGGCCAGTCTTCCTATTTCCACCTGGAACCCTTGGAATTATTTTTTCCTGTCAAAATTCATATTGAATAACTCTTTCACTGAAAGTTCACCATCTGCTGGGTGTTCTTTTCAAAATTCGTAATGACTTGATTACTCCTCTTCATCATATTTTGACTCTAATACATAACCACTATTAGATTAGGTAACTGCTTGTTCTATTCATCTTTGTATTTCCTAAAGTGCCCAGTGCAGTATCCTGTATACTTTAAGTGCTCATTCAATTTTGGTTGAATTAGCAGGTAAATAGCTGTTAAGTAATTGTTGCCACCCTTGAATCAGGATCTACCTCTCACTGGCTTGGGCTATAGAGCCTGATAAATATAAATGTCTTCTTATCCCCTGAGCTCACTTTTCTAAAATGAACAAGAAGCTTGTATTTTCCTTAAGCTAAACAGCATCAACAAAAATAAATAAATGGGACCTGATAAAATTAAAAAGCTTATGCACAGCCAAAGGAACTGTCAAGAGAGCAAACAGACAACCCACAGAATGGGAGAAAATTTTCACAAGCTACATGTCCGATAAAGGGCTGATAACTAGAATCTATTTAGAACTCAGGAAAATCAGCAAGGAAAAATCAAACAACCCTATCAAAAAGGGGGCAAAAGACATGAACAGAAACTTCCCAAAAGAAGACAGAATAATGGCCAACAAACATATGAAAAAATGCTCAACATCTCTAATCATCAGGGAAATGCAAATCAAAACCACAATGAGGTATCACTTATCTCCAGTGAGAATGGCCTTTATTAACAAGTCCCAAAACAATAAATGTTGGCGTGGATGTGGAGAGATAGGAACACTCCTACATTGCTTGTGGGACTGCAAATTAGTTCAACCTTTGTGGAAAGGAATATGGAGATACCTTAAAGCAATACAGGTGGATCTACCATTTGATCCAGCAATCCCATTACTGGGCATCTACCCAAAAGAATGAAAGTCACTCTATGAAAAAGACACCTGTACTCGAATGTTTATAGCAGCACAATTCACAATTGCAAAGATGTGGAAACAACCCAAGTGCCCATCAATACATGAGTGGATTAATAAAATGTGGTATATGTATACCATGGAGTACTATTCAGGTATACGAAACAATGGTGATATAACACCTCGTGTATATTCCTGGATATAGCTGGAACCCATTCTATTAAGTAAAGTATCCCAAGACTGGAAAAACAAGCACCACATGTACTCACCAGCAAATTGGTATTAACTGATCAACACATAAGTGGACATATAGGAATAACATCTATCGGGTGTCGGGCAGGTGGGGGGGGGG
>CAUYPO010042161.1:0-10455 GCA_963574435.1 Cheirogaleus major | reverse complement strand
ACTTTTTGATAGGGTTGTTTGATTTTTTCTTGCTGATTTTCCTGAGTTCTATATAGATTCTAGTTATCAACAAACCTTTATTGGATGTGTAACATACGAATATTTTCTCCCATTCTGTAGGTTGTCTGTTTGCTCTCGTGATGGTTTCCTTGCCTATGCAGAAGCTTTTTAATTTAATCAGGTCTCATTTATTTATTTTTGTTGTTGCTGTGATTGCCTTTGGGGTCTTCTCCATAAATTCTTTGCCTAGGCCAATGTCTATAAGAGTTTTTCCAACATTTCTTCTACAGTTCTTACAGTTACACACCTTAGGTTTAAGTCATCCAAAATTTTTTTTTTTTTTTGAGACAGAGTCTCACTCTGTTGCCCAGGCTAGAGTGAGTGCCATGGCGTCAACCTAGCTCACAGCAACCTCAAACTCCTGGGCTCGAGCAATTCTCCTGCCTCAGCCTCCCAAGTAGCTGGGACTACAGGCATGCGCCACCATGCCCGGCTAATTTTTTCTGTATATTTTTAGTTGGCCAATTAATTGCTTTCTATTTTTTTTAGTAGAGACGGGGTCTCACTCTTGCTCAGGCTGGTTTCGAACTCCTGAGCTCCAGCGATCTGCCCGCCTCGGCCTCCCAGAGAGCTAGGATTACAGGCGTGAGCCACCGCGCCCGGCCATCTCTTTTTTTTTTTTTCACCTTAGACATGGCAACAAGACCATCAAACCTCTCTTAAGCTTTACACTCATAATTATAAAAATCCAATGCATCTCCCCAAGATCTCCCATATTTAATATGTTCTTAAAAGAGTATCATCTGTTTTTCCTGATTTACTCTTTTTTTTACATTCCCTGCCTATTTGATAACACCATCCTTCAAAGTTTCCCTGTATAGAAACCTGAACTTTATTTTAGATTGCTTTTACTCTCAGTTGAGTAGTTCAAGTTCTATTGACCTTTCCTTCTAGATATTCCCCAAATTTAGCTCCTTTTCTTTTTGTAGTGGCAATCTGCTTTTTGCTTCCAGGTTTGATCTGTTTTCTACATTATAGGTAGAGTGAGCTATATGAATTGTATCTATGTCTTGTTTCCTGTCTGCCTGGAGTTTATATCTGAATTGTATCTGACTGTATCCCTTCTTTAGAATAGTCTCTGTGACTTGGTCTCACTGCCTCTCTGGGTTTATCCTTTACTACTTCCTGCCTTGCTTATTTTGCTATAGTAACATACTATACATCTGTTTGAAACAAAGTGTAACCTCTGCCTGGCATACCCTTGTTCATTTTGCTTGGTTTGGCCTTTAAAATTTAATATAATCCTCCTCTCCATCCAGAAGCCTTCTGTTTCCTCCAGCATGGGTCAAAGGTACCATTTTTGTGCCTCCTTTGTGACTGTAGTGACCACATTCGAGGGTATTTATTTCTCTGTCCTTGTAGCCAGAGATTGTTTTATATAGTGGAAAAAAGTCTTCAATGCATAAAATAATGACTCAGTAATTTTTTGTTTTTGATAATGGATATCTAAAATTTTAGGTTGTTATCTATTTTGTAAACTGTTTTTTTTTTTTTTTGTAAATGATGACAAAATATAAGCTAAACTTGGGGACTATCCTCCACATGGATAGATAAGTTTAAGGATTACACATAATATAATTTTTGTCACAAAGAAAATGAATGTATTGTTGCTGACAACATTAAATTTTAAACATTTACTGCTTCTTGCTACTGCCTAATATTTGTATGCATATTTTAAAGTTTTGTCTTTTGAAAATACATCAAGAAGTTTCATACTTATTTTCTAAATTAGATTTGAAAATATTAGAATTATGACCAAATATCATTGATTTTGTTTTACTTACCTGAAAGAGAAGTAATATTTGCCAGTTTTTCTTATGAACTGGGTTGAAAAAGATTTTGAGAGAGCTCTTTTCTCTTCTGATTTCTGACCCATCTTCTGATTTTGAATTGCAGTTACAGATGTAGAGCTGAAACGACTAAAGGATGCCTTCAAGAGGACATGTGGACTCTCATATTACATGGGCCAGCACTGCTTTATCAGGGAAGTGCTTGGGGATGGAGTGCCTTCAAAAGTTGCTGAGGTAATCTTTATATTCTAGGTTTTCCTTTGAGATAGTTATCTACCAGACTAAATTTTTGAGGGGACTCCTGATATTAACAGGATTAATCTTCCCTGCAATTACTTTTCTTGCTGAGTAGGTAAACAGGTCTTGTTTTAGATGTTAACATGGCTATGTTCTTAGAGGCCAAATGGGAGTACTGCACAGCTGCAATTGTTCTTTTGTACTTTTGAACTTTAATTGCCACTGATTATAATCATGGAACCATTTGTATGATTGATTTCTTCTTATAAACTTCATCTCTCTGACATAAAATTTTTATCTTGAAAGTATGTTTTGTAAATTTTATGTTAAAGAAAACCTTTACATATAGTAAAACCTAATGATTTTATAAAATAAAATGATGTAAATGAAATACTAGCTTATTGGAACTTATTTAAATTCTTATTTAGTTAAGTTCTAAAACTTTTAGGAGAGTGCAAATGGGCTAAGTTGATATAAATGTTCTTTCTAAGAATAATAAGTTTACTATTTTGTAGTTATGTATACAGTTGTGTATTATGTCATTCTAAATGTGAAATAATGGAATTTATAAAACAATAAATGATAATAGGAATTTAAGGTTGGTATATTATATAGAACCATAATTCACCATTTTTAGTTAACAACAGTTTCTATTCCTAACTTATGATGTGTACTTATTTTTTTGAGACAGAGTCTCACTCTGTTGCCCTGGCTAGAGTGCTGTGGCGTCAGCCTAGCTCACAGCAACCTCACACTCCTGGGCTCCAGTGATCCTCCTGCGTCAGCCTCCCGAGTAGCTGGGACTACAGGCACGTGCCACCATGCCCAGCTAATTTTTTCTATATATTTTTAGTTGGCCAATTAATTTCTTTCTATTTTTAGTAGAGACGGGGTCTCGCTCTTGCTTAGGCTGGTTTCGAACTCCTGAGCTCAAATGATCCGGCCGCCTCGGCCTCCCAGAGTGCTAGGATTATAGGCCTGAGCCACCGTGCCCGGCCTGATGTGTACTTTTGAACCTTGTGATTTACGTAGTGTAGAGATTGCATTTGTTGTCAGTTTTTTTGTTTTTGTTTCTTTTTTTATTTTTATTTTTTGGTGAGGATATATGTTGCATTACTTCTCTTATGTATTGTTGTATACACTTTCTTATTTTGCTATTGTTTCGGATTTATGACAGGGTCAGCATTTTTCCTAAGTCTATTTATTGGGTTCTCTGTTTCAGTATAAATTTATCTTCCTATTTTCTTTCACTCTTTTTTCTTAAGTGCTAGTATAATATAAAAACCTGGGATTTAGAATTTTCCATTTTAAGATATAACTAGCAATTTAATATGATAATGTCAGTTGCCAACTAGAGGAATGGACTTAAACTAAGTCCATAGTAGTTAATATAAGATGCTTCGAAATTCAAATATATACTAACTTTAGCCTTTCTCCCCTTAGCTCCTTTCTTAAAGTTAAAACTGTCAGGCCTAGTATATTCATGGTGCTGGGAAAAAGTTAGGTCATAATATCTGATCCATCTCTTTGGATCATATATAAAGGTCTACATATACACAAATATACTTATAAATAGATATTCAGATTTTCACTCATTTTTAATTGGGTTGTTTGTCTTTATTGAGTTGTAGAGTTCTTTACATATTCCAGATACAATTCCCTTATGAGATATATGATTTGCAGATATTTTCTCCCATTTCTGTAGGTTGTATTTCCACTCTCTTGATAGTGCCCTTTGAAACACAAAAGTTTTTTTGGTAGATACAGGTTCTTGCTGTGTTGCCCAGGCTGGTCTTGGACTCCTGACCTCAAGTGACGCTTGGGCCTCCCCAAAGTGCTACAGTTACAGATGTGAGCCACTGCACCAAGCCAAAAGTTTTAAATTTTGATGTAGTCCAATTTATCTACTTTTATCACTTGTACTTTTAGTTTTATATCAAAGACACCATTGCTTAACCAAAGGTTACAAAGATTTACTTCTCTGTTCTCCTCTAAGAGTTTTATAGTTTTAACTCTTACATTTAGGTTTCATCTATTTAGTGTTAATTTTTACATACGGTGTGAGAGGTCTAACTTAATTCTTATACATGTGGATCTCTAGTTGTCCTAGCACCCTTTGTTGAAAAGATTGTTCTTTCGCCATCAAATTGTCTTGTCACCGTTGTCAAAAGTCAGTTGACCATAAATGTAAGATTTTATTTCTGGATGCTAGTCTATTGATTTGTATGTCTACCATGTGCCAGTATCCATTATCTTGATTACTGTAGTAGTAATACTTTGTAGTAGTAAGTTTTGAAATCAGAAAGTGTCGTTCCTCCAATTCTGTTCTTCTGTTTCAAGATTGTTTTGGCTATTCTGGGTCTCTTGCATTTCCATATGAACTTTAGAATTAGCTTGTCAATTTATGTAAAAAAGCTGATATTTTGACAGGGATTGCATTATATCTGTAGATTAATTTGGGGAATAATGCTATCTTAACAATATTGTCTTCTGATCTATGAAATTAAAATGTCTCTCCATTTATTTAGATTTTTAGTTTCTTTCAGTGATGTTTTATAGTTTTCAGTGTACAACAAATGCCCATGAACCAGACAAAATGTTGTATATCCATTCAATGGAATATTATTAAGAAAAAAGAAATGAAGTTTTCTAACATATATTACAGTATGGATGAACCTTCAAAATATTGCTAAATCAAAGAAGCCAGTCGCAAAAGACCATATGTTGTATAATGCCATTTATATGAAATGGCTAGAATAGCTAAATCAATGTAGACAGAAAATAGATTAGTGGGACTTTGGGAAATTTTTAGGTGATTTTTCTTCTTGCTTGCTTATATGGCAGCTGCATCTTCCTCTCATGCTTGCTATTGGAGAGGCAGTGCATGCATCCTGTCTCTTCTTAGAGAGATCTGTTTTTCCTGGAATCTGAGGCTACTTGGTTTTGCCCTATGACCTTAGCTCTCTGGTAGACTGAAGAAATGTTGTGATATGATGGTTTATGCAGCCTTTTCTCAGTTTTAAATGAGGAGTGGCACTCTTTCGGACTTTCCACATCTGTGGTGAAATGGAACTCCTTGAAACATTATTTTTATGTGAAACTTCATTTAACTCAAAACTGTTTCAAGAGTCTTCTCTGTCCCTTGGGCTGTTGGTTAGAATAATTAAAGTAATTGTTTTATAAGAGGGATCTTAATTTTAAATTGTAGAAGTCAAAAGGATAGTTTCAAGTTTCAGTTTCAATGTAGTTAACACTTTTGCATAAACTGTAGTACAGCATTAAACACAAACAGAAATTTTGTAAAGGTTTTTAATGATGACAATGAACTTTTTGCCCTATTATTTATTGATATAGGCATATTTTAAGTGAGGAAGGGCACCGTTAGTATGTGGATATTGATTAGTACATACAATCTATTGTGAAAGTTGTAAGGTATCATAGAGAACCAAGTGTTATATTTCTATCTTTAATTAATACCTGTTGTTTTTTCAGGAAAGGATATCTTTATAGTTTCTAATACAGTAATCACGAAGGATGAGTGAGCCTCATTAAACTAAGTTCTGGAACAGTTTCAGCATTCATACAAAATGAGTTTATGATACATTTCAGACATCTCTTCAAGACAAGCATGTCAGTAGAAAGACTTTATAAGCTTTTGTGCATATTTGGGAAAGGGAGAGAATTTATGAGTATAATCCATACTTTGAGAGTACCAAGTTATTTGCTAAAGAGGAAATGGTATACTTTAAATAAAATGAAGCTGTAGGTCTGGGCAGGAAGCTTGAATTGAGTTTTAGTGGGTAGATAGACTTACAGAATGAAGGATCTGTATTCCACAGCTGTAGGGAGATTAAGTTAAATGATGAGATTTATAAATAAGGCAATTAGTTGCAAAGCTAAAGAAGGGTCACTACATATGACCCTTATGAATTCTTTCTTAAAATCTTACAGAGAGCTTGGGACTTAAGGTCTGGGTAAAGAGGGTCACCTATTCTTGATGTGATTCTGAAATTAATGTTTTGAGGCACAATAGCATTATTTTGATATCAATATCTCTATAAAAAAAGCTGCAGTACTATGCAAGATGCCAATTATAGATGGAAAAAACTTTATTGTCCCCTATATAATCAGTGTTTTTCTTTACAGAAAAAGTAATAACATATATTTTTCAAGAACAAGGAAAGATATTTTGGAGATTTTAGTGCAAAAAGACCATGAACTTACAAGGACAATAACTTTAGGATATATTAATTAAGGAAGCAATATAGGACAATAACTTTAGGATATATTAATTAAGGAAGCAATATAAGTTTCTAAATTGTTTTCTAGAAGACAATAGCTTTATATTTTCAGAGCAAGAGAGATTTATCTAGGATTGAACGGAACTCCCATTTTTTACTTTCTCTGAAGACTTGCAGTCATAAATTCCAAGGCTATTTCTCTATTTTCCATAGACTATTTTGGATGAGGAATAAGAATTCATGGCAGTATACAGTTTTTAAACTGAAGCAAAGATTTTGTTAGACTTACTGTTTTGAGGATCGATTAGTGTGATTAATATTTTGATGCACTTCTGATCTTATAATAGTAGCCTTGTATAAATATTAAATGGACAGAATTTGAGAGGATTGAGAAAACAAGGTAAATAGAAAATAAATGAAAAATTTGAAAGTAGACTTTTCCTGAACCAAAGCTACTAACTCTCTCTCTCTCTCTCTCTTTTTTTTTTTTTTTTTTTGAGACAGAGTCTCGCTCTGTTGCCCTGGCTAGAGTACCATGGCATCAGCCTAGCTCACAGCAACCTCTAACTCCTGGGCTCAAGCAATCCTTCTGCCTCAGCCTCCTGAGTAGCTGGGACTACAGGCATGTACCACCATGCTCAGCTAATTATTTTTAGTTGGCCAATTAATTTCTTTCTATTTTTTTAGTAGAGATGGGGTCTTGCTCTTGCTCTTGCTGGTTTTGAACTCCTGACTTTGAGTGATCCTTCCGCCTTGGCCTCCCAGAGTGCTGGAATTACAGGCGTGAGCCACCATGCCCCGCCTACTAACTCTTAATAATCTAATATTTATGTTTTCTCCCCAACTGCTTCTACTCCCTCCAAATAAATTTCATAACAAAATGTTTCCATGTGGTAATAATTTGTAATTTTTTCCTGTTGTTTTCACATTCACTTAAAATTGCTTGTCACTACTTAAAAAATCTGCTAGACAAGTAAATTTACAGTAGCTACCTATTAACTATTTATTTTAACTGGAAACTCTTAAATCCCTATCCCAGGATTGATTTCAATTCTAGGTGACTGGGGAGTATAGTAATACTATTCCACCTTCCTCCATAAAGCTGTCTCTGACAATTTTAACCAATATTGCTTTTCTCCCATCTTAAACTCTTGCAGGCATTGAAGCCTGTCTCTCTAGTATGTAGCATACATTTTATTATAGATAATAGATAATGACTCAATCACCAATTGTTCATGTAAATCTTGTCTAAGTTATGATTCTTGATGGACAGACTTTATGACTTTAGAAAAATATGCCCCAGAGTGCTGTGCATACAGTATAAACTTAGTGAATATTTGATTTATTAATGCTTGCTTTTTTAGTAAGTGTATTATTTTGCAAAATCCTTTTAAAAGACTGACCAAGACAGTGACCAGGAGACCATACTCCTGAAGTCAGTTACCTTAACTGACTTTGCAATCTTTGAACACTTAACCTTTTTCTAAATTGAAAACTGGACATTTTAAGCAAAAGCCATCTTAGAGCCTGGAGTGTTTTCAGACATAGTGATCAATGTGTGAAAATGAATGGCTGATTAGTAGGATATTGTATTTTCCCATTAGTGTGGTGAATTTATGCACAGAAGTAATATTGTATTACATCAGGTGCTCTTTTGGACTAGGGTCCTATATTTACTAGATAGTCTAGCTTTAGGGGGACTATCACAGAATAGTGATAGTTTTCTTTTTTTTTTTTGATGTTAGTTGATCTATGTTATTGATGAAATTCCTTTATGTTGGAATTATTATTAGCTTTATGGGCTAACAAGTTCCTTGACAACTCTAGTCATGGATTGTTAGCTCTTGATGCTATTGATCATTGACTGTTGTAAAATAAAACAACATGTTTATATCAGCTAGAAAAAACGCTAACATTTTCATTTGTTATGATAAATCCTGTTCTTGACATTATAGTTGACAGGAAAACACCAGCAGGGTACTGGTTTGAAATCTTTCTCTGTAACTAGAGTCTGTAAAATACTCATTACTTTTTGCTTTGACTGCATCTCTTTTTGTTCACAGTTTAACATTCATGCTAGTTCTTGAATTTCATTGTCTTTTGGTATTTCTTTTTGTGAGACAGGACAAAAATTCCAAGGATTCTATAAGATTACAGTTATACAACAGAGTATATCATTCTTTTCTTGTAAACATGTATGAGCTTTTAAAAAAATGTCTTGATGGTCCTTAACTGCCAAATGTTAACCTAGAGTGGTTTTTAACTTCATAAGCTATTGAAAGACAGTTTATAGTACAAGAGCTGACATATCATTAAACATAATGGGACTATTGAACTTCCTTGCATAAAATATTACATCAAGAACATTATGTAAATTATGAATGTTCTCAGTAGTATGCCAAATGTCAAAGAAGTTATTCCCTTATCTTATAGGAAATAACTTATGTATAATTACTTATTTTGAGTCCCTGATGTATTAACTGAACTACTGCCATGACTGATATAGTAGATGACAAAAATAATTGGGATCCTATTTATGTCAGTGTCAATAAGACACTTCTGCCCTTAATTGGTAGTATAAGGTTAAATAAGGTGGATTTAATTTACAACTGGCAGTTATAAACTCTACCAAAGTTTAGCTGATAAAATTTAGCTGAGTTTTACTATGGAAGTTGTGATATTTATATAAAAAGAACTATAAATGATAGAGAAAGCAACTAATATTTGCTAAACTTGGAAGAATATAGAGGGGAGACATCTGGATTCTTATCCTTTCCCTTTGTGCTCCCCCATGCTTATAAGTGGTATAAATATATCTATATTTCATTAAGTACCTGTCTAATAAATTTTTATTTATAGTAGAAATGGAACTGTTTTTATGTTGTACCTTATATGGTAATTAATATCTTTTAGGACTGTTATCTTTAAATATATGAGTTATTATATTCAATATTTGATTAAAATGTAGAGAGAAGAGTTGTAAAATACAGTTAGACTTTCTGTATTTCCATGTTTTTGTCATTAAGTGATAAACATGAGACTCCTCCCTTAATGCACTTCTAAATGTAATTCTTTGGTGCTTTATTGTTTCTGAGCAGCCGATTGAAAATAGGAAGAGGAAAGAATTTCTATTCAGAGTCATTTATGCTTACAGCTTTAGGGTAAGCTTTTTCCTGCCCAGTTCTCTTTTAAGTTATAAGAATATTCTGGAGCGCTTTTCTGAGGATCTTAAATGTTGTCCCAAAGATACCATTATGAAAAATGATGGCCTTTTAATAATTGTTAGTCAATTAGTATGTAATGGGTATCATTACATGCTACCTATATTGTAGTTTTAAATATAGATACATGCAATATAGTTGTATAGCAATTTCATAATCACAGTTAAGAAATCCTTCAGTCAGTTTTGGGATTTTTAGGAAGTAAATGACATTAAGAAACAGCAACTTTTCTTCCTATGTTCATGCAAACTAGTATAGGATAGCAAATTATTTATTGAAAATATTTATATCATGGCTAAAAAGAAATTCTTAGTATTGTCTATCCTTTTTTTACAGTAGTTTTCTTTAGCGAGTCATTCATTTATTCCTGTCATCTAAACTAGATATTTGTTGTAAAATATCTAACTTTATTTATTTATTTATTTATGTATTTATTTATGTATTTATTTATTTTTTGAGACAGAGTCTCACTCTGTTGCCCGGGCTAGAGTGAGTGCCTTGGCGTCAGCCTCGTTCACAGCAACCTCAAACTCCTGGGCTCGAGCAATCCTCCTGCCTCAGCCTCCCGAGTAGCTGGGACTACAGGCATGCACCACCATGCCCGGCACATTTTTTCTATATATTTTTAGTTGGCCAATTAATTGCTTTCTATTTATAGTAGAGACGGGGGTCTCGCTCTTGCTCAGGCTGGTTTCAAACTCCTGAACTCGAGCGATCCCCCGCCTCGGCCTCCCAGAGAGCTAGGATTACAGGTGTGAGCCACCGTGCCCGGCCAAATATCTACTATTTTTTATGAATGAATAAAAGTTATTTGACATGAACTCAAAATAATGGCATATAATAAATGATATTTATATATTTCACATATACAGTGAAACTCATTGTATTTTCTCCCATATTAGTTAT
>CAUYPO010042159.1:0-20056 GCA_963574435.1 Cheirogaleus major | reverse complement strand
GAGGGATGCAGGTGTGGCTCCTCATGAGACTCTAATGCCTGATGATCTGAGGTGGAGCTGAGGCGGTGATGCTAGCGCTGGGGAGAGGCTGCAAATACAGATTATCATTAGCAGAGAGGTTGACTTCACAATAAATGTGATATGCTTGAATCATCCTGAAACCATCCCCTAAATAAACCCCTATCCATGGAAAAATTGTCGTCCATGAAACTAGTCCCAGGTGCCAAAAAGATTGGGGACTGCTGTTAAGAGATGTCCAGTGAACTGTAGGATTTGCAGCGGCATCCCTGGCCTCTGCCCACTAGAGTCCAGTAGCCTGACCCTCAAGTCATTATAATGAAACACATCTCCAGACATTGCCAGACGTCTCCTGGGGGCAAAATCACTCCTGTTGAGAACCACTGGTTAAAGGTTGTATGGGAAATAAAGCAGCAGTTCATTGATTCAAATCCTGGTGGTCTGGGTCTAAACTACAGCTCTTCACCACTGAGCCCAGGCACGAGGGTCCCCACATATAATGTCACAGAACATTGCGGGTCTCCTTCTAACATTTATCTCAATCAGTCATGTGATTAATTCTGTAGTTAGTTAGGTGTGTCTGTTCTCCCTAGGAAAAGTAATCTCCCTGAGGGCAGGACCCTGCAACAGGATGCCTAGTAGGGTGTCTTGTACATTAGAGACTTCATAAATATTTTTAAATAAAGGAATACATTATACAAAAAAAAATAAAGGAATACATTATAGATTATTGATTTTGATTTACTCATAATTTAAAGGGATTTTAGCACCTGTATAAAGTGGCAAGTGTTCTACCTTTACTTGTCTCTGACAACTATCATGTGAATTGTGTATTGCTCAAAAGTTAATTGCTATTCATTTGTAAAATGGTGTGGTTTTGGAAACTTTATTTAAAATTCTCTGGCAAGTTTTACAGTTTCTTTCATAACTTTGGTGTTTTGAAATTTTCTACTTCTTAAGTATGGTAATTTTATGAGGAAATTAACTCAAGTCTTTCTAATATATTATTAAGATTCTGAACATAAAAATTTTCATTAATAATTCTCTTTGAACCATATGTAATTTCATATTCCTTTTCTGATTCTAATCATGGATATTTGCTTTCTCTTAATTAGATATGTCACAGTGTTGGTCTCCAACTAAATACTTTTAGATTTATTTATCAATGCCACTATTTTTCTGTTTCGTTTTTAGTTCATTAATTTCTTCTTATTTTTTAGGTTACTTTGGTTGAAGGTTTTCTAATTTTTTTCATTTAAGTGCTTAGTTGTTTTATTTTCTTTCATTTTAATAATAAAAACGTGAAACTGTAAAGTTTTATCTATAATTAATTTTAGTCATACCTGGTAAGTTTTAATGTTTAAATCATATTGACATTATTTTCTAAGTAGTCAAAATTACAGCTTTAATTTATTCTTAGGTAAATAACTGTTTTTTAATTTGAAAATGTTTGAGATTTTTAAAACAATACATAATTGTGATCAGAAAATGTGGCTTCACTAATTTCTCCTTTTTGGAATTTATTGAGGTAATCCTCACGGCCTAGCAGTATATTGCTAGTTTGTATAGATGTTCTAGTAATATATAGGTACTTGTAATGATGACATATTCCATTTCATGGCAAAATGTTCAGTACAATTATTAATTGTATGTATTATTTGATTTTTATGTAGTATTATTTATCTCTTTTTTATATGCTAAATAATGAGTTTAAACTCCCGATAGAAGTACATTTCTGTCCATTTCTGCTCACTTCTAGCAGTTTTTGCTTTACCTACTTCAATTCTACATTATTAGGAGCCTAGAGCGTCATGGACTTTTGTCACTATGGATTATAACTTCATCAATATAAAATTATCATCGTTGTCCCATTAAGGACTTTTTCCCATAAAATCTTACTTGATTTGATATCAAGCTGACTTATATTTTATGTTGTTTTTTTACTTTTATATCAAGCTTTTAATTCTTATTATTGTTTCTTTTTTTTTTTTTCCTTAAGATAGGGTCTCACTCTGCTGTTGCCAGTGCTAGAGTGCAGTGGTGTCAACATAGCTCACTGCAACCTCAAAGTCCTGAGCTCAAGTGATCCTCCTGCCTTAGCTTCCCAAGTAGCTGAGACTACAGGTGTGTACCACCACACCTGGATAATTTTTTTATTTTTTGCAAAGACAGGGTCTTGCTATGGTGTTCAGGCTGGTCTCGAACTCCTGGCCTCAAGTGATCCTCCCACTTCAGCCTCCTAAAGTGCTAGTATTACAGGCATGAGTCACAGTGCCTGGCTAATCATTTCCTTTTATATGTGTTTTTTAAAAACAGAATATAGATGAACTTTGTAGTTTGGTCTAGTTTGAGAATTTTTCTCTTCTAGGTGGTGTTTATTTATATTTATTCTTAGAGGAGGCTTGTGGTATAATAAAAATATATATATTTGGTCTTTGTCCCTAGTTCCTGTCACAGAAGGTCCTAACACACTTAGAATTTTCTGAGTGAGTGGAGTGTCTTCTGTTATTCATAATCAGCCCCTTTCGCCTCTACCAGAATTTATGTTAATGAGGTGGCGCTTGGTAGGCCCCTAGGTAGCTTCAGGATGGGGACATGCACCACAGGAACCAAGCATGTGATTAGAGCGTTGGAACTTTCAGCCCATGCCTTGACCTCTTGGGAGTGGAGAGGGGTAGAGATTGATCCAATCACTGATGGCCAATAATTTAATCAATCATGCCTATGTAATGAAGCCTTCATAAAAATTTCTAAATGATGGGGTTCAGGGAGCTTCTGAGTTGGTAAATACATGCAGGTGCCAGGAGGCTGCACCCCACCCTTCAGGACTCACCGCATGTACCTCATTCATCTGGCTGTTCATTTGTATCCTTGATCATAAACTGTAATAGTAAGTAGCATGTTTTCCTGGGTTCTGTAAGTCGTTCTAGCATATTATTGAAACTGAGTAGGGGAATTTGGGGAACCCCCAAATTTGCAGTTGGCCAGGCAAAAGCATGGGTAGCCTGGGCTGCCCTCTGTGGCTGGTGCCCTAAGTGGGGGCAGTCTTGTGGGACTCAGCCTTGAACTTGTAGGGTTTGGGTCAACTCCAGGAGTTAGTGTCAGAATTGATTTGAATTGTTGGCCACCCATTTGGTGTCAGAGAATTGCAGAATTTAAGTGGGAAAACCACACATTTAGTGTCAGGAAAAAGTCAACACAAGGTGTTTAATCTTATCAGTGTGAGGCTTATGAAATTGACATTTTTTTAGGTCAAAATAGTAGATTATTAATAACTTATACATAATAATTTATACATTTCAACATAAACTTATATTATCTGTTATTATGGTTTCTCTTTTTTATGCTTCCTTTCTGTGATAAAACTTGTGCTTTTCTCCAAGCCCGTATGCTATCAGCTATCCAGAACATGGTGGGATGGCACTTCCCGGTCCCCTGTGGTTAGGAGGCCATGGGGCCAATTTTGGCCAAGAAGCTGTACGCAGAAATGACAAGTGTAGCTTCCATTTGAAAGTGTTTAAAAGGCTGTGCAAGCCGGGTGCGGTGGCTCAGGCCTGTAATCCTAGCACTCTGGGAGGCCGAGGCAGGTGCCAGGCTCAAGGTAAAGAGTTCGAGACCAGCCTGAGCAAGAGCGAGACCCCGTCCCTACTAAAAATAGAAATAAATTATCTGGACAACTAAAAATATATATATAGAAAAAATTAGCCGGGCAGGGTGGCAAGTGCCTGTAGTTCTAGATACTCGGGAGGCTGAGGCAGGAGGATCGCTTGAGCCCAGGAGTTTGAGGTTGCTGTGAGCTAGGCTGACGCCTCGGCATTCTAGCCTGGGCAACAGAGCAAGACTCTGTCTAAAAAAAAAAGGCTGTGCAAATGTGCAAAGCCCTTCAGAACTCTCTTTCCCTCTGAGACTGAAACTGGCAACATCAGAGATGGCGGCTGTTTGTCACCAGAACCTAGAGTTGCCAGAATAAGCAGCACCATCCTGACGAGCCATGCACTAGTGCAGTGAGCAAAACAGAATCACTTGCTTAAGCAACTGAGATTGGGGTTATTTGTTCCTATGATATAAACTGGTGTATTCTGACCTACTTTCTGTCCACGTTTTCTCAT
This sequence comes from Cheirogaleus major, assembly GCA_963574435.1. Lineage (NCBI taxonomy): Eukaryota > Metazoa > Chordata > Mammalia > Primates > Cheirogaleidae > Cheirogaleus > Cheirogaleus major. The sequence continues at coordinate 15,929 of CAUYPO010042159.1, read as the reverse complement.
TTCTTGGCCATATGAACATTATGCTTTTTGCGTCCATGTGCCTAAGATTTCATGGTAAAATAAGAAGAAATGGAGGAGCAAATTTAATATACCGAGTCATTTAGATTAATTATCTTCATATATTTTGGAAGGGAAAGCAGATTGTAGATACTATTTCTTGATAATAATAATTTGTTTCTTACAGAAGACAGATGCTGTATTGAAGAAAAGCAAGCATAAGGGCAAAATTTAGAGATTTATGGATGAAGCCAATGTGGTATATGTATACAACGGAATACTATTTAGTCTGAAAAAGGAAGGGAATTCTGCTATTTGCAACAACATGGATGAACTGGAGGGCATTATACAAAGGGAAATAAGTCAGGCACACAAAGACAAATACTGCATGATCTCACTTATATGTGAAATCTAAAAAAGTCACATTCATAGATGCAGAGAGTAGAACGGTGGTTACTGAGGCTGGGCAGGGGGAAGGTGTTGATCAAAGGGTATAAAGTTTCAGTTAGACAGGGGGAAACAAGTTTTTGAGATCTATTGCCTAGCAGGGTGACTATAGTTAATAATAATAATGTATTATATATTTCCAAATTGCTTAGAGAATACATTTTAAATGTTCTCACCACATAAAAAGAAGTATGTGAGGTAATGGATACATTAATCAGGCTTCTCTTAATTTTTCCATAAAGTAAAAATATTTCAGAACATAACATTTTATGTTAATAAATATATAAAATTATTTGTCGATTGAAATTTTTTAAAAATTAGAGATTTATGCATTTCATTATTTATTTGTGATTTGTGTGTGGTAAATAATGAAAATTTTAAAAAAGAAGTGGAAACATATGAACTTAAGTTTTAAAAAATAATTATGTCAGAAAGAATAAAACAAATCCTGGGGTTTCTTTCTCTTCCCCTCCTTCTTCAGCCGTCCCTCCCGCCCTCCTTCTCTGTGCCCTGGCGTTTCTCCTCGCGTTTTCATCACTGTTAACAGAGCTCAGAGTGCTTCAGCAAGTAGACAGCTTGCTCTGTAGGGCTATGCCTGTCAAGAATATTCACAATTTTCTAGAATTATTTGTATTTGTTAATAAATTAATGGAAATCCTCACCTATATGTCTGTCACAGGCAAAGCTCTCTTTGAAGTTTTTAGATGCCCCAATAAAATTGCTATTTCCTCTCTGAGAAAAATAACACTCAATTTTTCTCTGTTTAGAATGTGGAAATTAAACTGCACTCTTTTCTTTTTATCCCGTAGGCAAGTGATATTGAGAAATGCAGATGAGAAAAATTATTCAGAATGCTTCCAGCCATCACAGCCACTCTTGTCACTTTGATATCTATTCTTTCAAATGTAACTGTAACATGCAGAGGTGTAACCTGCTCTTTTCAACAGACATGCAATGTGGCTGCTCGTAAACGTGTGGCAGCGACTCCCTCTTACTCGGGTCGAAACACGTATGTGTCGTGTAAGAGTCTGCATGTGTGCTCGCATGGCAGGAGGGCCAGGGGCTGGGCAGAGGCGAGAAGGTGGATATATAGGTGAACAAGGACAACAGTCCAGGGCTATAATTTATTTATATCTCTGCTCTATTTATAGCAGCTGTTCAGAGAAAAAAAAGGAGGAAATGGCATTAACTGTAAGGTTATTATTTTAATAGCTTGTTTCCCCTTAAGAATGCATGTCAACCTCATTACTATCTTGAAGACTCTTTGAATGGGAAAACTACTTTTCATAGCTTAGTTCTTGTAAGATAATTGCTAAGAAGTTATAAACTCATTGGAAGACATCTTAACACTGGGGAAAGAACATAAGTCTTGGAATCACAAAGACGGGGTCTGAATCTTGCCTCTTCAAATAGCTATAGGGTCCTGGGAAAGTCCCATGAGTTATCTGAGCCTCAGTTTCATCACATGTGAAATAATGTTAGGGTCAACATCTTGCAAGTTGCTATGAATTTTATATCAGATAACATATATAAAGTAGCTGGCATATAGATATTATTCAATGAATGTTAGCTATTTTCTTTCTGACTTTCTTGTAGCTTCAAATATTTATCAGTTTCTTTAGGTTTGCAATTTTTTATGGACCAATTTGGTTACGCAAGGCATAAGCAAAGATCACTGAAAAGTTAAAAACCACCAGTACCTATTTGCTACGAAACAGAAGCACTCACTAGTGATGGGCCCTCCACTATCATAATACAGATATGGTTGGTACAGCCAAAATTCAGGCAAACCCTGAAACTTGAATGTTCAGTCTGTCAGTAGCCATTTACTAAAAAATACTTCATTGGCACAGAACAAAACACTTTCTGGCTTGTCTCCCTGCTGGTGTGATGATCCCTTACGTTTAACTGAGGGTACCAGGTAATGAGGGTGGAGTCAGTGTCACGTGTTCCAGGAGTCCAAAGCTGCCAGGTCCTGACTCCCTGCCAGGGGCAGGCAGGCCACTCTGGGCTGACCTCACTTAACCCACAAGGATTTAAACTGCATTGCATGTGGGGCAGAGCTTCCAAGGGGCACTGGGGAGCAGCAAACAGGTGGGAAAGAGCAGATGGAAGACAGATTTGATGACAAGGATATACAGGTAATGCTCCTCAGGAAAAGGGTTCTGCCTCCTTCAAAGAACATGCTTGGGATGCTACACAGAGCACAGAGACAGAGCGGGTACTCTAGACATAAGGCTCTTCTTTAAGGAAAATGGCAATTTCATCTACATCAAGAATTAATCTATCTTTTCAATGCCAATAACTATTCTTCCCTACCCCTAACTTCTGTTCTTAGTTCCAGCTCCCCTTGGCCACTTGAATGCCTCAGGCTCCCAAAAGCCATCATCAGTATACTTCTTTGTAGGCAACCTAGCATAGTGGTCAAGAACTTGTTTCCTGGAGCCAGACTGCCTGGGTTCCAATCCTACTGAACATTTACATAACATAACCTATGCTTCGGGCAAGTTACTTAATTTCTCAGTTTCCTCGTGTGTAAAATTGGAACAAAAATAGTACCAACCTCTCACTCCTGTGAAAGGAGTTAATGTTGTAAACCTTCTTAGAACAGAGCTTGGCACATAATAGGCACTATATGAGTGCTCGTTAAATAAAAACAAAGGATATACTTGGTCCCCTTCAGAGTTTCCTTCATCAGTAAAGGGCAGCTTCATCCACCCAACTAGATGAAACCTGCAAGTCATTCTTGATACCTCTGTCTCCCTCATCTTCCTTATCCAGCCAATAATTAAGTCCTATCATTTCTATCTACTAAATTGTTATTAAATTTGCCCACCTCGCTCCATCTTCACTGCTACAATCCTAGTCCAAGCCACCATCATTTCTCACCCAAACCACTCCTATGGCTTCCTGGTCTCTCCTCAGTGACTCTGGTGCCTCTATATTTTATCTGGAGACTTAAGAGTTTTTCAAAACACAAATCTGCTGCTTTGTGACAGCAGAAATAATCCCTGCTGCTTAAAACTCTTGAAAATCTCATTTTCCTTAGAATAAAAAAAAAAATCCATATTGTGCCCCACAATGGCAAGTCTGGCTCCTGCCTCTTCCTTGGTCTCTGTGTTCCACCTCCCTTGACACAATTTAGTTTTTCCATGCGACATGTTTTCTCTTGCCACAGAGGCTTTGCACATACCTGGAATGTCTTTGTTTCCCTGTGCTAACTCAACGTCTCGCCCTTCAGACTTTAGCTCAGATGGTACTTTCTTAAGAAAGCCTTTCCTAACTCTCTGACTAGGTCATCACCAGAGCATGATGTATTCTGCTTTCACAGATTCATTCTCAATTGAAGATGCCTTTCCATTGCTTTTCAACTTTCATTGTTCTGATAAGAAGTCAGGCATAATTATGTTGTTGTTCCTCTGTATGCGATGTGGCATTTTTGTCCTGTGGTTGCTTTCATGATATATTCTTTACCTTTGGTTTTCAGAAGTTTGACTGTGATGTGCCTAAGTTTGTATTTGTATCTCTACTACTTAGAATTCACTGAGATTGCTGAATCTGTAGATTGATATTTTCCCATCATATCAGAAAAATTTCAGCTCTTATTTCTTTAAACATGCTTTCTTGCCCATTTTCTCTCTCTTTTCATTCTTGGATTGAAAATACTCATATTTTGGAACAATTGAAAGGTCACTGACAATCTGTACTTTCAATATTTGTTTTTGTGCTTTAGCTTGAACAATTTCTATTAACCAGTCTTCAGGTTCATTGATCCTTTTTTTTCAGTTTCTATTCTGCTGCTAAGTCCATTCTTTATGTCATTTATTTCAGGTGTTTTATTTTTACTCTAGGATTCTTATTTGGTTCTTTTTTATGGTTTCCATTTCTCTGCTGAGATTCCACATCTATTTGTCCATTCAGGCCATCTTTTTCTGAAAATACTCAAACATATTTACAATAGTTGTTTTAAAATCTTTCTCTGCTAGTTTGATTATCTGGTTTACCTGTAGGCCTACTTCTATTGATAGTATTACTATTTTTCCTATTGATTTATCACATTTTCTTGCTTCTTTGCATGTTTCATAATTTTAGAAATTATAAATTATTTATAGAAGAACAAAAGTATACTACTATTTATCTTGTTTTCCTAGAGAGTGCTAACTTTTTCCTATATCTGGAGGCTAAGGTGAAGACATGATCATTCATATTTTACCTAGAGTTGATTTGGTTAAAAACTGGCTGCACCTCCCACTGCTGGATGTGGGGAGTTTCTATCCTAGTTTTCATCCTATAGAAGCCATTCCCCACTTTCAGCAATTTAACTGCTGCCCAGCTTACAAAATTTTCCTCTGTTAGCTCCAACACATAAAAATATGTCTCTTTGCTGCCCAGTTATGCCAGGACCAATGACAACTCTATAAGCAGTTTAACTCTATAAGGCAGTTTAACAAGCAAATTTTCAATTAATGCTGTTTTCATTCTACTTAGCTTCTGTTAGATCAAGTGGAGCATTTCTAGCTTTCCTGGGACAGTACATCAAAAAGAGTCTGAATCTGTCCTTGTTGTCTATATCCCTATTTAACTGTACAAGCTTAGTCCAATTTTGGAGACATTCCTGAACAAGATAAGATCTACCTGCAAACAAAGTCTATAATTAGTTCCATAATCTGTACCTGTATGTCCCTGAGTTTCATTGTTGGCATGCTACACTAGAAAAAACATGGGGTTTGGAGTTAAACTTACCTGGGTTTGAATGCCAGCTCCCCTACTTTTTAAATGTGTGACTCTGGCATCTTATTAAACTTTCTAAATTTTAGTTTTGTTATCTATAAAACAGGAAAGACAAGATCTGATTCCCAGGAATGGGAGGATTAGTGAGAATTTAATAATTAATGAGAATTAATGGAAACCTGTCATGTTTTGGGAATGTAATAAGGGATTTATCCATGTTATCCCCTTTGATGCTTACATTATTCTTTGCAGTGAGTTCTACTATTACTATTATTATTTGCATTTGCATATGAATAAATTAAGGCTTAGACAGGCAAAAGTAACTTGCCTCAAATCACATAAATCAGCAATGGTAAAACATGAATACAAACCTAAAAAATCTGAGGTAAGAGCCTGTAGTATTTATCCACTGTGCTAAAATTCCTGGTACTTATTGACTCTCAACATAGTACTTTTATTATTAATAATTAATATTATTAAAATTAAAAATACAAGTAAAATAAGTTGCCATCAAGTTTGCTTGGTCTGTGTTTCTGCCTTGTCTTGGTTTTTTCATCTTCTCCCACTAGAGGTTTGCTACCTCTCCTCCGACAGAGAGAGAAATCTGGCCTGAAGCCCATGCCTCTTGCCCTGGACCCTACACTGTCTTGTTAATGTCAGCCTTCTCACCTTAAAGGCAGAATCCTGTTCTAGACTAGTGATGCCCAGGGTGTACCTCAGGGATCATGAGTTACTACATGATAGATTAAAACATGTGTTATATAAATACTGTGTTTCTAAATCCCCCTTTTACCACATATTAAACACTCAGCAAGGTCCTGCAACAAAGCAATCAGATCAATTTTATTTAACCTAATGTTTCCCAAACTTAGTTGATCACAGAACCCTTTTATGAACAACTACTAATATCCCACCTTGGAATATTAACACATACAATGTATTTGTGTGGACATCTGTTTGTAACTTGTTCCTTTGGGTAGTCCTGCGGCCCTTAATACAGTGGTCAGTTAAGGCTCACAGAGTGAATGAATGATGGAAAGGAAGGGTGAGTATCTAAAGATAACCATTGTAACACTATCTGCTGATTCTGGAACAGGAAGAGAATAGGCATTTTTCCTTTTTGCTTCTTGATTTCTGTATCAATATTTTAAATGTTTAGTTCTCAGATTGATATGAAATCTTAGTTGGCATAAATGTAACCAAATAAATGTAGACAATAAACCAAACTCAATGCATTATATACACTTCTTTCTTTCTTTTGTGGGGGTGGAGTGGAGACAGGGGAGGGGAAGCCATATGCAGAGAAAGTGGGGGAAAGAACAGAAGGTTCTGTTACAGGAAATGTTGCTTTTAGTGTAGGAGCTTTTATTTAACTTGTCACTCCCTTGGTGCACATTAGGCTAATGTACTACTTATTAATTATTCCAACATTTCATCATGATATTATTAATCAGGAGAAAAATACTTTGGTGTTCATCTTTTACTCTACTATGTTTTTACTTGGCTCGAACTGTAATTCTTCCTTTTCACACTGCTCAGTAAGATCTTTAACCACTTCGGTACCAGCATCGACTATAGTCGACAGCCACAGATGAACGCGCATGGCGACTTTAGTTGACAGCCGTGATATGACTTTTCTAATTTTTCATTTATCAAAATAAAATTGTGAACATTTAAAAATAACAGAATGAAAACATATATGTATATGTTACCTATTCTGATTTACATTACTAGTAAAGCTGCCTGTAAAGTAAAACAAGCTTTCAGTGCTTTAAAGCTTTCCTCATCACACAAGAGCAAAACGGATCTGTCGTCAACCCACAGCACAAACGATCGTGTGGACTGTGAGTGCCACTGTGGGCAAGGTTTTGTGGCTGGTGAGCGCCGTACCGAAGTGGTTAATGCCACAATCAGGAGAGTCCTGGAAAACTAGGATGGTTGATCAACCTGCCGTTAGGAAATGCCAGGGAAATACTCACACAGAAGTTTGCTCACTTTCAAGTTCTAGTCTCTCTTTTTCATGCTCTTGCTACTCAAAGTGAGGTCCTTGGACTGGCAGCATCAGCCTCGATTTGGGCAGCAGCCTGGGCCCCACCACAGACTGGCTGAGTCAGGATCTTGGCTGCATTTAGCAATCACCTGGGGAACGTTACTGTTACCGTTGCCTGGACTTCGCCTCCAGAGTCTGATTTAATTGGTCTAGGGCGTGGCCTGGGCAATGGCCTGGTAGTAAATTTGTAAAGCCCCCTGGGTTATTCTAGCATGTAGTCAAGTTTGAGAACCAGCACGCGTGTCGACACCATGCCACCTCAGATGGTGTCTTCTCAGGATTTTATTAGCAAGTTTGTGTTCACCCTTATTTGCATAGTTTGACGATTTAGATTATGGGCTCTTTAGACAACACTCTCCCTGGCTGGAGGACGCAGCACTGGTCTGTGCTCTCCCCTCACTCTCTCGCCCTCTGAGATGCTACCGTACCTTTCTTGAGATGATACACTCACAGAATCTCCTTCAGAAGGGGTCTTGCATAGAAACAAGGCCATGTTCCAGAACCTTCCACATGACAAGAATTATCATCTTGTCTGTTGCTAATATACAAGTTTTTCCAAACCAGTGCTGGTTTTATACAGGTTTTATTCATCCTTTAGAAATCGTCAGTAAAGGTCGCTGATGCTTCCTGGGGTTTCACCTCCTCAACACCACCTCCTGGGCACAGGCCACAGCCGGGAGCAACCTGCAGGAGCCTCCTCGGGCGTCCCCACTTCCACTGTGCCACACCCTTCCCCAGGCTCTTCTCCATGGTGTCCAGAGTGACCTGTGAGAATATAAATAAGGTCACATTCTTCTCTGCTCAAAACATTCCAATGGCTCCCATGTCACTACGGATAAAATCATTACCTTGGCCAACAAAGCCCTATATGACCCACTTCCTGTCCAGCTCTCCAGTCCCATCCCATGCCATGTCCCTTGTCCCCTCCACTGCAGACCACACATTTCTTTCTTTTACCTTAACCACACCAGGCATGCTCTTGCCTCAGGACTTTGCACTGGCCGTTCCATCTTCCTGAAATGCTTTTCCCCCAGATAGACTCTAGCTCACATGTCTATTCAACCCAGCCTTTGCTCAGATGGCATCTTCTCAGAGGGTCCTGCCCTGACCACTCTGTCAAAAAGAGAACGTTTGCCTGTCACTCTCTAATTCCTTAGCTTGTTTCATTTTTCTTCATTTTACTTCCGACATCATTTTATTAAATATATGCTTATTTATTTGTTTGTTATCCATCTTCCCTACCACTCCTTGAGGCCAAGGACTCGGCCCCAGATCCACAACGTTCAGCACAACGTGGTAGACACTAAATATTTGCTGGATGGATAGATTGTACTGTCCCTTCGTAGTGGTCCCTAAAAATGGGCTGTTTGTGTGTTACCTTCATGACTTTTGACATATCCTTGCACTCGCCCGTGCTCTAATGACTTCATCACTTTCTTTAAGTAGGCACACTTTTATTTAAAAAGTCAACAATCTTACGCACTGCAATAAATGAAAAAGAAGGCAATCATTCAAAATAAATTTTAAAAAAGCAAAGACGTATTATGAAATTCACACTGGATTCTGTTGTCTGCCGAAGACTCTGAGCTGCAGGCCACAGGTGCTCTCCAGCAAGGCAGGTTTGCAAGTATTGGAGAGGGTTTAAGGGCAGAGCAGCACCCAGATGAGACTTTCTCCTGGATGTAAGCAGAGGATTATAGAAACTAGAAAGGAGAGTCAGATTATCACTGCAGCAGTCTGATATTTAACGCCCCTACCCCCACATCATTTCACCTTCCCCCAGGGGCACCTGTTCTACCTTTGGAAACACCAACACAGGTAATTCTTACTGACCCCCAGTAGTGTCCTGTCTTTTTAACCTCTTTTTAATTAAAGTTTTATATTTACTTGTTTCATGTTGCTGCTTTGATTCTTTATTCCAAAAAGCAGGAGGAAACAACAAAGCATGCAGCCAGCCACCTTGCAGTTCTCGGTGTTTAACTTACTCTGAGCGGATCTCACAGTCTAAGGAGAAAGAAAAACGTTTGCGCCTCCTTGACAAAAAGTCAGAGCTCAGCCGTACATACAGACGTTCCCCAACACCCAGATATTTGACAGCATAGACAAAACACCCGGATTACTGACCATTTCCTCTTTTCATCCTAATGATCTAAGCTCATGTAGCTGAAACCCAGTTAAAAGCAAGGCCAGGCGGACAGCAAGTGGGCCGCACTGGCTCGCGGGGACATTAGCTCAGGGAGCCAGCGAGTCTTGGTTTTGCAGACCACTAAAATTATTCCACCTTGGTTTAGCTTTCCAGCACATGCGCCGGTTTCAGCGTAAGATGATAAGGCCTCTATGTTCTTTCCCATGTGGGCTAAAGACTTCTGGATACTTAGATGAAGAAATCAGGTCCTAGTGATGGCAAAATATTTACACATTGATTTAAGCTTGTCCATGAAATCGGGGATCAGGGACATTTCCATCCGAGACAAGGGAAATCAAAGAGGTCAGAGATACAGCGACATTTCAACAGTATTTATTTAGGTAGAAGAGGCTTTTCTTCCTCATTGCCCTCTCCTCTTCTTTTCCCCTGGATAATTTCGGGAAATCTCAAGCTCCCAGTTCAAAAACAACCGGCATTGTGTCGGGAAGCGAGTGCGTGTACCAAGTGTGTGGCGGGAGCCAGTCAGATAGTACAATGGCCGTGGAGAAAGTGGAATCACGCCGCTCATCTCGAGATACTTTCCTCACACCCGCAAATCTCCTGCCGTGTCACGTTGTGATATGCTGTGATCATACAAAGGGATTTCCAGTTTGACTTGCTATTGGCCAATGTCTGCAAAGGCTGGTTTGTTCTATTTCAAAATGATATTGTTTTGGAACCAACTCTCTGCTCTTTAAACGTTACAACATACAGTATTTTCAAAAGACTTACAAGAGCTAAGAAGAATATTCACAGAAATATCTTTTGGGCTCTGGGAGGAGACATTATAGTCAGGCATTATTATAAGAATTTGCTATTTGTTGACATTCACCAAGTATGTACTATGGTCCAAGATTGTCCTAAGTACTGTATACACAGGAGCATATTTATTTCCAAAGCCTAATAATAAATGTGTTATTATTCACTTAACAAGTAGAAAACTTAGTCATAGCGTTGATAAGTAGTAGAACCAGGATTCAGATGTCTGGTTCCCAAGTCTGTGACTTTCCTGGTTTTAGCCTAGGAAGTGGCTGTCCTCGCTACCCCTCAGTCCCAGGCAAACCAGGACAGTTGGTCATCCTCCCTGAAACACTCTAACCCCTATGCTTGTCTTCCTCCAGTATATAACTTCTTAGACTTAGAACAGATTCATAACTTGCAACTCTAACCTCACTGCCCGATTCAATCAGCATCTTTTTCAATCATCAGCTATGATCAAAACTCTATGACAGACGCAAGAGAGGTGCAGAGATGAATAAAGATATAAACCTTACTTTTTAGGCCACTCAGAATAACCTAAAGGGAAGAAAATGTATGTTTTTTCACCAAGAAATCATACAGCATCTTCCGGGAAGCATTATAACTGTAAGAACACCAGATTCCTGTGTTAATGTGTGTATAACACAGATATTGATTTCCGACCGGCAGCATGATTATTTACTATGACAGTCAACATCTTTGGGAGAGCAGTGTGGGGCTAGGGTGTGTGGAGCCGTTCATCCATGCAAAGAATTCTTGTCAAATATTTTAATGAGAAGAAAAGCATGGCAGCCAAGATAAAAATCCAAGGTGACCTTTAGCTGGGCAGCATATTGCAGATCACCTTGCAGTGGTGAAAGGTTTTTTGTGATGATGATGATGAGTTCTTCACAGGGTTAGTCACTCCGTGAAGGAGAGGAGGAGAAACAGATTTAGGGAGCACCTTACAAAAAGCATCTTTGTCTCCACCTTAAACTCTCAGTCTAGTGGACACTGGATACCCAGATCCAAATCCCTTTTCTTCCTGAAGGAGATTTCCATCGACTCTGTCACAGGAGGACTTAGGGCTGGCCTCGTGCCACCTGCTGCTCAGTCCATGTCAGGCAGGGTGCAGGCAGGGAGCCTTGGCCGGCCTGATGTTCCCACCCAGGACTTTGCATCCTGAATGAACGCCACCGCCATGAAGGCACAGCTGGGAATGTATTCACGGCAGTGGTGTTCAGAATCTGTGTCAATATCCTCCACGGAAGGGCTCATACAAGATGGTGGAGGTGTCATTCCCCTGTATGTGTTTCTGGATGTCTCTCCAGCCTGGTTCTCTGGTCTCTCCCCAGCCAAGGCTGATGTTCAGCGAGTCTGCATTCGCGAGCCCAGGCCAGTGGTTAAAATGTCGAAGTCCTTCAGTTCCCACCAGTAGACAGCCACTGTCCCCTGCTCCCAACTGCATCCACCAGTGTCCTGGCTGAGGCCCCTCCCTTAGAACCTGCCCAGCTTTCCCACCATCCAGAAACCTAAGGATTAAACCCCAGAAAAGCAGGGGCCACCAGGAACCTGCCCACCCTCTCCTGACCTCACACTGCCAGGCGATAGCAGTTACTAACCATTCTGAATATCAATCCTGTTCACTCTGATAAACTTTGAATAAGTCCCCCCTTTTGATTTAAGGTACTAGAGTCCATGTCTATGTTTGCAACCCCAAGCCCTGACGGGTACATCCACTTACACACGTTGAATTTTATGCAGGCTGCGTTTAAGGAAAGAAAAATCTTTTTTTTCTTTGACAAGTACAGAAAAATGAGTTACAGAAACGTACCTCTGTAAAGAAATTAGGTGATAGTACTGCAGGTTGGCCTTAAAAATGTTAAGAAATGAAACGAACTTTGTGAAAATCAGCATGTATGTAACGTTTTATGGTATGCAAACGTCTTTTACATACCGTATCTCCTTGCAAAGCACTTTCCTATACCCTCTCTGTTTGAGATACAGGCTAGTGTACGACATGTGTTATATTATCTCAATTTACAGTGAAGAGACAGAGGGACAGAGGGACAGTATTGCTGAGGGACTCTAATCACACAGTCACGAGAGGACAGAGCAGGGGTTACTAGCTGGGTCTTCTGACTTCAATTTTTTCCATTTCCTCTGTATTTTGTTGTTTTTTTTTTTAAGTGGGCTATTCTTTGTTTTTTTGTGTGATTTTTGCTTTGTTTTGTTTTGTTTTGAAACAGAGTCTCACTCTGTTGCCCGGGCTAGAGTGCAGTGGCGTCAGCCTCGCTCACAGCAACCTCAAACTCCTGGGCTCGAGCGATCCTTCTGCCTCAGCCTCCCGAATAGCTGGGACTACAGGCATGCGCCACCATGCCCGGCTAATTTTTGCTATATATCTTTAGTTGGCCAATTAATTTCTTTCTATTTTTAGTAGAGACGGGGGTCTTGCTCTTGCTCAGGCTGGTTTCAAACTCCTGACTTTGAGCGATCCTCCTGCCTCGGCCTCCCAGAGTGCTAGGATTACAGGCGTGAGCCACCGCGCCCGGCCAAAGTGGGCTATTCTTTATAACTGAAAAATACAGACGTTCCCTGACTACCAAGATCAGAAATTTCACCACTTCTCTTCCTTCTTTGGATTAAAGTATAGTTTCCAGAACATGTTTTTCAAGCTGTGTTTAAACGACATTAATCTGGAATACTTCATCAGGGGTAACTTGCAAAATCTCAGCTCTTACTTGAGAAAGCAGAACATTGAGGGAAGGAAGGCTTCAAAAGGGCCACAGTGCCTTTGCACTTACTATTCCTAGGCCTAGAAACCAAAGATGGTTCGCAAACTCTGGTACAGGCCAGTAGAATTCTATTGTTTTGTTTTCTTTCCCCATCTTGCACCATCTGTAACACTGGCTCCCTAACACGGTGGGACACTGTGGATTAAGGACCAGGGGGAAATGTCAGAGAGAGGATATAGGTTGAAAAGTCTCCCCTGGTGCTTGGATATAAAGCCCTTTCCTTCCTTTCCAACTGATGAACTGTTCAGTCAATAGAACATTCTTGCAGGAGTTTTTGACCAATGTCTAAAAGTTAGTTTCCTTGGGTGAACAAAGTTAAGCGTAGTTATACAAATTAACTTTATTTACTCGTGGTAGAGTGGGGAAAGGAGAAAGAGGGGAAGCAAATCACTCACCTTGAAGCAAACCAGATTAAGATCTTTAGAGATCCCAAGTCATGGAAATATTATGATGCTCCCTTGACCTGCCATATAGAGGTCAGAAAATTATAAAACCATAAAACACAAAGCTTACATGTATGCTGGCAGAAACATAGTTTATCAGAAGAATTTCTTCATGCAAAATTCTGGCTAAGCTCATCAAAACTGAAATTTTTACGGCATCTCTGTTTTTCTGGTGCTGTAGCCACATGCTGTGTTGGTCTCTCGAGCTCGCTGACACTCACCAGGAGTCAGAACCCTGTGTTCTAGACCACATTTATGAACACTGTGGTCCTGACTTGGTCTTGGCTTCCTTGAACACAGGATTCACCATGTCTACAGGTCTCCCAGGATAAGATGTGACTATCTCAGTGCCCGCCGAATGGCGAAGGGTTGTGCAGTGCAGGTTATTGTTAATTCTGAGAGGTCGGTAAGAAATAGATTGCAGGGGTGCACTCAATGCTCCCGAGAGACTGAAAAGGTTAATGAGTCCAAAAACATAGTGATGGCCATGGAGCAAGGTAGGGAAAAAGCACAAGGGATTTTTATGATGTTTTGAAGAAGGGTCCCTTGCAGTCTTGACATTTGTGGATAAGGTTAGTAAAAAGGCATTTTCAGTATCAAAAAACATACATCCCATGAACCTATAGTCAGAAGCTGGTAGATATTATCCACCAAAAGTTAGCTCCGGGAAACAGGGGTTCCATCTAAGAAAGAGATGAGGGCACTTCCAAGGTGATGGTGAAGAAAGGTACCAGGAAGCCAGGCTAGAGGGCCACTAGTCCAGACTGAGCAGGGGAATGGGGTGGTGCTGGGGTCTAGAAGGGAAACTCCTGAAATAATCCAAAGCTGATCGAATACCAGATGTGTTTAAAAATGCTAAGAGGAGATTGACCAATTTGACAGAGAGCTACATAGAAAACCAGGCTATTAGCAACTCCAGGGAAAACAAAAAGTTAGGTAAGAAGGAACCGTAACTGTACTATATATAGTCAACGGCTCTGCAGTGTCTAATACTGACATGATCTAAACACTGAATATCGAACTCAGTACAAATTGTGACCTAACTCTACTGGGAGACAGGTGGCAGGTAGCAAGTCTGTGTGTTGCGGGGGGGAGGGCCAGAGCCCCACAGTCTATAGGAGTAAGTTAACAGTCAATAACTAGATTTAAAAATCTAGAAAAGGCTATACAAATATGTTCAGAAATAAGTGCCCAAATGTACATCAGAAAGAAATGAGAGTCGCTTCTAGACATCGAGATTGAGGGGGAGAGAGTCTTGTAGAATTCTTTTAGAACTAGGAACATGCGTGACTCAGGGGAAAGTTTTTAAATCAAAAGGAGAAGAGGAAGAATCTGGACCACGGTGTCAGCCAGACTGGACCGAGGTGGGCACATCTCAGCCACGAACAAGGAGGGGTTAAGGCAGAAAGCTGAGCGGTGGGATGAAGAGCCACCAGCACTCTGTCTTGACTGCGTCTTCGCCTGGGAATTAATAGGTCACAAGGAACATCTCTACCTGGGAAAGGCCTGGCTGCCGCCTGGGTCTGTATCCACAAACACTGACAGCGGCAATAACGAGGCTGCCAATCCCAGGGGCACGCGGGGGACACGCCTGCCGCAGGGTGGCCTTGCCAACTGTCACTTTTCTCAAATGCGGGTTGCAGGGCCCCAGGACGAGGCCACCTGCTGTCCCAGCGCCTTCTCGCTGGTTCCTGTTACTGCTTCTTTTCCCAAATTAGATCCCAGCATGGGTTTCTTTTTTCACAAGTTTCTTTTTGTTTATTTTTTCAATGAAGAAGGTGCTGCTCTGAGTTATGCCCAAATTCTGGGAGAGCCCATTTATTGGTCTGGTTGCTAATCAGAGGTGTAGGGAGGGGGATCTTGTGGATTCTATGAGTCCCCTGAAAACCTCTGCAACACTGTGCATGTGTGCAGACACACATTGGCGTTGTGGAGGATCAGTACCTGGCCGTGCAAAGGGGTGAGGTTTGCAACTTGAAGCCTTAAACTAAAACCAGGGACAACCAGGCCAGGATAAAGTGATGTCACTGTTTTAGGCCATCTCATCAATAGGGATTATGGGGAAAGAGGAGGCATTCCAGGGACTCCACAGGCTTCTAGATGAGTCCTAACGTTGCTACTTCAGGTTGCTGCACCTTCCAGAAATGGGCCCAGGAAGCAGCTGCCCGTGGAAGGAGGGAGGTCAGCTTAATGGAGCAGGAAAGGTACGAGGTGCCATGATGAGCTGGGAAGGAGCAGAGTCTCAGAGCTCTATTTTAGGGGGTTCGAAGGGAGACTGAGATTCACGAATCACAGACCATCAGGGGCGCAGGTGCAGGTGTCTGTAATGAAGACTTCACTGCCACGTACGCGCAGTGGGGGTGAAGAACACGGCCGTCAGAGCTTGGGGCCCATTTGTACCATATCAACAGATTGACTTTGGGCAAGTGATTGAACATCCCTAAGCCTCAGTTTCCTCATCTGTTAAACGGGAATCATTTTACCCGATTCATTAGATTTCTCCGAGGACTATAGAATGATGTTAAAACATTTGATGCTGG
>CAUYPO010042156.1:0-13294 GCA_963574435.1 Cheirogaleus major | reverse complement strand
CCTGTCTCTACTAAAAATAAAAATAAATTAATTGGCCAACTAAAAATATATAGAAAAAATTAGCCAGGCATGGTGGCGCATGCCTGTAGTCCCAGCTACTCGGGAGGCTGAGGCAGAAGGATTGCTTGAGCCCAGGAGTTTAAGGTTGCTGTGAGCTAGGCTGACGCCACGGCACTCACTCTAGCCTGGGCAACAGAGTGAGACTCTGTCTCAAAAAAAAAAAAAAAAAAATAAGACTTGAAAGTCAAAATTATTCCTGGATCCAAGGGCTGCAGAATGAACACTGTGTTAGGAGGCATGAGAAGAACATTCATCTCCTTGTAAATCCTCATAAGAGCTCTTGGGTGATGAGGTGCATTGGCAATGAGCGGTAATATTTTTAAAGAAAACTTTTTTTCTAAGCGGGTCTCAACAGTGGGCTTAAAATATTCAGTAAACCATGCTATAAACAAATGTGCTGTCATCCAAGCTTTGTTGCTCCATTTCTAGAGTACAGGCAGAGTAGATTTAGCATAATTCTTAAGGGCCCTAGGACTTTCAGAATGATAAATCAGCACTTGTTTCAATGTAAAGTCACCAGTTATATTAGCCCCTAACAAGAGGGTCAGCCAAGATTGAACCAAGAAGAAATTGAAAATCTAAACAGACCAATAACAAGATGCAGTAAGCTAGGGTGACACCACTGTACTCTACCCAGGGCAACAGAGGGAGACTCAGTCTCAAAAAAAAAAAAAAAAAAAGAAGGCGGGCGAGGTGGCTCACACCTGTAATCCCAACACTCTGGGAGGCCAAGGCGGGCGGATCACTTGAGCTAGGACTTCGAGACCAGTCTGAGCAAGAGCGAGACCCCATCTCTACTAAAAATAGAAAGAAATTAGCTAAACGACTAAAAATATATATAAAAAATTAGCCAGGCATGGTGGCGCATGCCTGTAGTCCCAGCTACTCGGGAGGCTGAGGGAGTAGGCTTGCTTGAGCCCAGGAGTTTGAGGTTGCTGTGAGCTAGGCTGACGCCACGGCACTCATGCCCAGGCAACAGAGTGAGACTCTGTCTCAAAAAAAAAAAAAAAAGAAAAGAAAAGAAAGAAAAAAGTCAACTCAAAATGGATTAAAGAGACTTAAACCTAAAACCTTAAAACTACTAGAGGAAAACATAGGGGGAAAGTTCCATGACAATGGACTAGGAAGAGATTTCTTGAATATGACCCCAAAAGTAAAAGCAAAAATAGACAAAAAGGATTGTAACAAATGAAGATGCTTCTGTTTCTTCTTTCAAAGGAAAGCACAGGGTGTTGAAAGAAAATATTTACAAATCATACATTGGACAAGGGGCTAATACCCAAAATATTAATATAAAGGAACTCAAAACTACTCAATAACAAGAAAACAACCAAATCAAAAATGGGCAAAAGACTTGAATAGGCATTTCTCAAAAGAATACATACAATTGACCAGCAGATATATAAAAATATGTTCATCTCTAATTGTCAGAGAAAGGCAAATTGAAATCACAAGATGTCACCTTATACCTGTTAGATATGCTATTATCAAAAAGATCGAAGATAACAAGTGTTGGCAAGGACGTGGAGAAAAGATAACCCTTATACACTATTGGTAGTATTGTAATTAAGAGTAGTCATTTTGGAACAATATGAAGGTTCTTCAAACAACTAAAAATAGAATTTCCATATTCCAGCAATCCAACTACAGAGTATGTACCCAAAAGAATTAAAATCAGTATTTCAAAGTGATAGCTGTACTCCCATGCTCATTGCAGCAGTATTCACAACAGCCAAGATGCAGCAATAATCTAAGTGTCCATCAGTGGATGAGTAAATTTTTCAAATGTGGTATACCATACACAATGGAATATGATTCAGCATTAAGGAAAAAAAAAAACCCAGGAAATTCTGTCATTTGCAATAACATGTATGAACCTAGAGGACATTAGGTGAGATGAGGTGAAATAAGTCAGACACAGAGAGACAAATACTGTATGATCTCACTTATATGTGGAATCTAAAATAATCATGCTCACAGAAGTAGAGAGTAGAGGCTGGGTGTGGTGGCTCACACCTGTAATCCTAGCACTTTGGGAGGCTGAGGCGGGAGGATCACTTGAGGCCAGGAGTTCAAGACCAGCCTGAGCAAAAGCAAGACCCCATCTCTACAAAAAATAGAAAAATTAGCCTGGCATGGTAGCATGTGTCTGTAGTCCCAGGTACTTGGGAGGCTGAGGCAGGAGGATCACTTCAGCCCAGGAGTTCGAGGTTGCACTGAGCTATGATGGTGCCACTGCACTCTAGCCGAGGCGACAGAGTAAGAACCTGTCTCAAACAAACAAACAAACAAACAAACAAAAGGAGAGAATAGAATAGTGGCCATCATAGGCTAGAGTGGAGGCGCAGTGGACAGGTAATGGGGAGAGATTGATTAATGGGTACAGAGCTACAATTAGATAGGAGGAATAGGTTCTGGTGTTCTATTGCACAGCAAGATGACTTTAGTTAATAATAATATATTGTATATTTCAAAATAGTTCAAAGAGAGGACTTAAGTGTTGTCACCACAAAGAAATGATAAATATTTAAGGTGACAGATAAGCTAATTACCCTGATTTGTCATTCCACAACGTATATATGTATAGAAACATCACAATGTACCCCACAAATATACACAATAATTTATCAATTAAAAATAAAATAAAACTTTAAAGCCAAGCTCCTCATACCCTATAGCTCTCTCCTCCTACAGACAATAGATAGAATCCTTTTAAATGCCAGTACCCTTTCCTTCTTGGTGGAGTCCAGGAATGCCCACTGCCTCTTCCCTGCCCTCCTCTAGTCCCAGTCTTCTCTCTCACCCCAAAGATCATCTGAAATAACATACTTAAGATTTCTCACCACTAAACACACACACACACAAAGAAAACAAACAAACAAAAAAGACTGCTCCCTTAAATTTGATCTCCAGGTCAATTGCGGTGGCTCACTACTGTAATCCTAGCACTTTGGAGGCAGAGACAGGAGGATCATTTGAGGCCAGGAGTCCCCAGATCAGCCTGAGCAACACAGAGAGACCTCAGTCTCCCAAAGCGCTGGAATTACAGGCGTGAGCCACCTGGATGGCGCACTCTTTTCTTTCTATCACAGTCGAATATAATAGAGCAGGAAATCCTGTTGCTTCTATCTTTAAAATCTACCCAGAATCTGATCACTTCTTCCCACTCTCCTGCTACTACTCTTGGTACATCCACTATCAAAGTAGTAGCGCAGCAGTCTCCTTACCCGTCTCTCCTTGCATCCATCCTCATCATCCCCACCCCAAGCTAATGTTCTCCCCTGAGTAAATTTTGGGACATTTTTAAAATCCCAAGCAAGATATGTCTTTCTATTCAAAACCCCCAGGGTTCTCAGCGTCCTCAGAATAAAGGTACAACTCCTCAGCTTGCCATTCTAGGCATAACTCCTCAAACTCTGTTCCGTGGGGAGGTACCGTGTTTCCCCGAAAATAAGACCTACCCATAAAATAAGCCCTAGCAAGATTTCTAAGCATTTGTGCAGTAGAAGCCCTACCCCAAAAATAAGACCTAGTGACGGGCGTGGCTACCCACCGTGTCTGCACAACCCATGCATGTCCTCGCCGAGCGGTAAAGAAGACGAGCAGCCCTTCTCATCTGCCCCGTGAGAGCTCTATGGCTCGACAGGAGAGATCGGGGCCAATGGTTCTAAAGGAAATAGAGTCGCAAGACATTCAGGATGGAATTCGGGGTTTGGAGAGTTATGATGATGTTCCAGAAGAAGATGACTTAACTATATTTGAATCAATGGAGATGGTTGTACCGTACTTAACAAGAAAAATAACACATCCCCTGAAAATAAGCCTATGGGTGTCTTCTCGAGGAAAAAGAAATATAAGACCCTGTCTTATTTTCGGGGAAAAACGCTAAGAAGGACACCCGGGTGTCTGGAACGCTTACGGTCCGCTCGCACCTCGAAACCTCACCTGTACAGCCCCCTCTGCCTGTAATTCTCGCCCACCCGAACCACACTGGATGTGAGAAACAGGAACCCCACCCACGAGCGCGTCACTGCCCCGGACACAGAGGCTGCAGGGTCGTGGCCCCTTATTCCAGGTCTGACCATTCGGAGTTGGGGACAAGGGCGGCTGAGGGCCAGGGGGACGCAGCACCCACCCGCGCCGGGCCCAGCTGCTCCGCCGCAGCCGCCGGACTCAGGGGACGAGCAGAGCCTGGGAGCGGTGGGCGTCTAGGCCGGGGACGCAGGCACTTCCGCTTCCGCTGAGCCTCCGACACTCCTCTGTGCAGTGGGAGCCACATCCTCTCCGCGCTTCCCCGATACTCTCACCTGGCGCCGACCCAGCGTCCCTTAGGCCCTGGCGGATGTACCCCTCACAAGACCTAACAAGATGTCCACCCTGAGGAGGATCCGGAAGTCCCGCCCAGGCATCATCTGCAGGCGGAAACGCCTCTCTTCCGGGCCCTCATTGGAGGTACAGCGCATAGCCTTCTGGGTAGTGTAGTTCCCACTGAGCCATCCGCCAAGGAGAAGGGTTCATGGCCCCGGCTCTTGGGAAAAGACTAAGTGCCAGGGCCAGCGTCTTTGGCAAATAGTAAGCCAACTTTCAGAGGACCGGCAGGGCTTCTCCTCCTAAGAGGCCTGCATCTGGAGTGTAGTCTGCACCGATTGCAGAAATATTGAGACATTTCAGATATTCCCCAAAGCCAAGGCCAAATGGACACACCACACTACAATGTCTGTGTTCACTCGTATAGCTGGAAGCTTTTTGGTTTTTGGTTTTTGGGGGTTTTTTTTAGAGACAGGGTCTTTCTTTATCACCCAGGCTGGAGTGCAGTGGTGCGATCATAACTCACAACAGACTTGAACTCCTGGACTCAAGCCATCCTCCTGCCTCAACCTCCAAAGTAGCTAGGACTACAGGCACTGGCCGCCATGCCTGAATAGTTTTTCTTATTTTTTGTAGAGATACAGTCTTGCTATGTTGCCCAGGCTGGTCTTGAACTCCTGGCCTCAAGATATCCTCCTGCCTTAGCCTCCCAAAGTTCTGGGATTACAGGCATGAGCCACCTTGACCAGCCAGTTGCTTTTTAAATAATGTGCATTGAAACTTTAGAATCAATTCCGTGAGCTTCAGTTTGGTTTCAGAGACAGAGAGAAGAGATTCCAGACAGAGCCTTGTAGTAGAAGGGAAAGAGATGTTGAGTCACCCTAACGCCAGTAGACAGATTTCCTCAGAATACTCTTTCCCTGCCTTTATAATAAGTGGGTGTATCCACCCAGCAAGTGACTCTGTTTTTTCCAGATAAAATTTCTTACTCCATATCTTTAGATATATAGAATTACTTTTAAGAATCTGAAACCAGCTGGGCGCGGTGGCTCACGCCTGTAATCCTAGCTCTCTGGGAGGCCGAGGCAGGCGGATCACTCAAGGCCAGGAGTTCGAAACCAGCCTGGGCAATAGTAAGACCCTGTCTCTACAAAAAAAATTAAAAAATTAGTAGGACGTGATGGTCCACACCTGTAGGTCCAGCTCCTAGGGAGTCTGAGGCAGGAGGATGGCTTGAGACCAGGAGTTTGAGGCTGCAGTGAGCTATGATGATGCCACTGCGCTCTATCCAGGTTGACAGAGTGACACCCCAGTATTTCAGGGTTGACAGCACCCTTTGCATACATGTTTCACTTTTGAACAGCCACTGTCTCCTAAAAACAGCGGTTGTGTCCTTATTCTTTACGAGATTGAAGTCAGATTCCTAAAATAGCAGCATACATGTCAGGATATCAAGTAAGAGACATTAAATAGATACAAAATTTTGCTTAATGAATTAGACAAAATAATAACTACACAGGCAGGAGTGATGTTTTACAGGAGAATCACAAATGATCCATCTTTTTACTCCTCCTGCAGGGTGGCCTTACATGTCTCCCCTACCTTGCTTGTCATGTCCCAGTTCCGGCTATTTTTTTCTCTGGTCACTGATGAAACACACAAATTGGAGAGGAGGGGGAAGACTCTAAAGCTTCAGAGTACATGGATTTGAACTACAATATGATCATTTTAGCTTCAGGATCCAGTGGACTCGTCTTGTGTTGGAATAACTATGGAATGATATGTGCCTTTGGATTCAAGACCATTGGAAGACTCTCAAATGATATTTTTAGCTAGTGAGAGCATGCTGAGTTTCAAGGAGTCCGGAAGAATGTTTTCCCTAACACTTTGGCTGATCAGACGCAGACGACACTCCCCAGAAACATGAGTAAGACTCTTTATTTACCCCATTAAGAAAAGACAACGTCCCTCCTTTGTCCCTGGACCTGGGTGTGCCATTTTCCAGCGCCCCTCGGGCTGACACTGGGCCTTTAATCCGAGAGGTTAGGGTGAAAAGACAGCGGCCCCGGCAGGGCGGCAGCGGCGTTACCCAGAAGGCCGTGCGTCGGCTGCCGAGAAGCTCAGCCAATGAAGGCTTGAAAACGGGTGTTTCCGGCGCGGGACTTCCGGCGTCCTCCTCCGAGCTGTCGTGTTGCTTTTCTGGGGGTCTGTTGACAGGGCGGGCGTTCCCGAGTGCTGGGTCTGGGCTAAGGGGACAGACGCAGATGGGGTCTGAGGCCCCGTGGCGCCGCCCAGGGTGACCCAGCCAGGCCCAGGAGGGGGACCGCGGTGCGCAGGCCGGCCCACGCATCCCGAGGGCAGTGGCCGTGCTGAGGGAGCCCGCTCGAGCGCTCGCCCCCTGGGGAGTGGCGGGCTGGGGGATCCGAACGTGTAGCGACGTGAGGGTGGGACTGTGCCTCCAGGGAACAGAGTGTGAGGTGGGATTGCGCCGGAAATGGCAGGATTGGTTGTCCCTTCGTCGTGAGGATTCTAGAAGACATGGAAAAGTTTGAACAAAGGAGGGGCGCGATATACCGTGTTTCCCCGAAAATAAGGCGGGGTCTTACATTTATTTTTCCTCAAGAAGACACCCTAGGGCTTATTTTCAGGGGATGTGGTATTTTTTTTAAGTACGGTACAACCATCTACATTGATTCAAATACAGTTAAGTCGTCTTCTTCTGGAACATCATCATAACTCTCCAAACCCCGAATTCCATGCTGAATGTCTTGCGACTCTATTTCCTTTAGAACCATTGGCCCCAATCTCTCCTGTCGAGCCATAGAGCTCTCATGGGGCAGATGAGAAGGATTGCTCGTCTTTACCGCTCCGCCAGGAAATGCATGGGTTGTGCAGACTCGCTGGGTAGCCACGCCCGTCACTAGGTCATATTTTCGGGGTAGGGCTTCTATTGCACAAATGCTTAGAAATCCTGATAGGGCTCATTTTATGGGTAGGTGTTATTTTCCGGGGAACACGGTATTAGAGTTTAAACGTTCTCCAAAGACTTTCAAGAAAAAAATGGAGTGGAGGGGGGTTGAGACGGAGCAGAGACCACTCTTAGAGACAGCAACCGTTGCAGGTTTGCAATATTTTTCATTGGAAGCCACTGCATATGTTACAGCAGTTTGATTGGTTACACACTGCTACATTCCAAGGAAGATTACTTTATTACTCCATGAAGAGGGGCAGTGTCTGAGGGGGTCTTACCTGTGGTGCTGTTTGGTCTTTATTTACAGGAAAAAAATAAGAATGTATGGTTTGCAGCTGCATGTCCTGTGACTCAGACTGCATAGTCACATTCCTCTCAAGGTTCAAAATAATTTAAAGTTCCAACAGCTTTAAGTTTGAAGTATTTAATTTTGCACATTCCAGGTCCATTTTTGAAAAGAAAGCACGAGAGCTTTGGATGTCTTAAGGGAGGGAAAGAAAGGGAGGAGACAAAGATGACCCTAGAGTTTTTGGTCGGAGCGCCTGTAGGGATAGAAGCTCCATCAACTGGGATGGGGAAGTTGGTGTTGGGTTAACTTCACTTGGTTATATCAGAGGTTTGGTGTTGGTCCTGTGGAGAATCTGAGATGCTGGAGAGAACAGTGAGTGAAGGCATTGGGTGGACAGCTAGACACACAGTCTGGCAAACTGTGGAGGGATTCAGGATGGAGTCATCCAAGAGTGGAGATTACTGTGTGGACCAGGCTGGAACTGTGGGTCACATGTAGCAGGGGTACAGGTCATGGAGGTAATGCTGTTAAAGGATCAGAAAGCACAAGGTACATGTTAAGTGGCTTTTCTAGTTGGCACTTGGTCAGGGTTTCTGGGCATCTCCATGGCAACAGTGTTAGGAGAGGGTGTACTGGCCTTCCCAGCCCTCTTGACAATCATTGATTTACTTTCCCCTACAGTAAGTGCCTTTGCATTTTCTATATTTTTATTGAGTGGAATAATCACTAAATATTTTTTTCCTGCTTTTGTGTAATTTAATCTGATTTAGTCAAAATTAGATTTGAAAATTACATTTCATTTCTTCTTTCTTCTTCTTCTTAGAGATTGGGATCTTGTTATGTTGCCTAGGTGGGTCTTGAACTCTTGGCCTCAAGCAATCCTCCTTGCTCAGCCTCCTGAGTAGCTGGCATTACAGGCTCAAGCCACTGCACCTGGGTCTGAAAATTACACTTCATTTTGTTTTAAGGATTTAAACACTATCAAATATATTAAAATATGACTTGTTTAAATGGCATTTTAAACCAGTATGCTTATGTAACATAGAAACTCTGAATAACGGTCATGCCTAAATAAATTTTTTGCTTCCAATAAATTCAGTAGCAATGCTGTTTTTCATAATGCAACCATTTCTTTTCAGGAATAATTTCTTGTTCCCTACTTAACTGGGAATGTGCAGATTTTCTTGAAGGCTTTCAATCTGATCTATTACTATTCTTCATGGCACAAAATTGTTACATAGTGTTCAGCAGCTGTGAAAGGACAATGAATAGGATTTTACTACATGGGAATCAAGAATCTCTTAATTCTCACCAAAACAAAATAATGAGCTTCAAAATTCATGCCAATTAAAAAAAAAAACCAAATTATCCTTGGTACAAGAATTCTATTTTTTGAGAGGGTGTGTGTGTGTAACCTGATTTGGTGTCTGAGTGGCCTCTTCCTTCCTAGCTCTCTCAGTTTATGTGGTATTTACAATGAGAATGTTGCACATACTTTTAGTGTCACATCATTTAATGCATGTAAATTAGCACAGCAGTGTCACATAACTTCTCACTGTGAAGTATCGACATGTTCTTTAATTTGCATTTCACTGTGTGCACTATGGCTGCAGGCTGGCTAGTTGGCTGGCTGAATACAGTGAGGGAGGTGAGCTCATTGCTCCTCTCTCACTGCCTCTAGGTCCCTGCAAGGGCCCTTCCTTCAGGCCGTGTAAACCTCCAGCAAGGTGACCAGATTTGTACAATTAATGCTGATTCACCTGCTCTGGGAGTTCAAAGCCCAAAAACTGGGGCAAGTAATGAGCAAATGAAGTTCAGGAGGATATTGTAAATGAAGTAGACCTGAAAATATCCTTCATGATTCTGTATTCAGATCTGATTAAACCCAGTTACTATACAGGAAATACAGCTGTGGAAAAGAAAGTGCTTTCATTCCCTCTTCTGATGTGAATACCTCAGTATAGGAGGAACAAAGTGTCTCAGTGTCTAAACCCCAAGCCTTCTGCTTTGGATTTTTTTTTTTTTGAGACAGAGTCTCACTCTGTTGCCAGGGTTAGACTGCTGTGGCGTCAGCCTAGCTCACAGCAACCTCCAACTCCTTGGTTCAAGCGATCCTTCTGCTTCAGCCTCCCGAGCAGCTGGGACTACAGGCACGCGCCCCCATGTCCGGCTAATTTTTTCTATCTATTTTTAGTTGGCCAATTAATTTCTTTCTATTTATAGTAGAGACAGGTCTCGCTCTTGCTCAGGTTGGTCTCAAACTCCTGAGCTTGAGCGATCCTCCCGCCTCGGCCTCCCAGAGAGCTAGGATTACAGGCGTGAGCCACCACACCCGGCCTGTTTTGGATCTTTGATAGAACTTTCTCAGTCCTTGTAACAGTTTACCTTACACTGTCATTCAGTGGGTTCTACATCAGAAAAACAATCAATGAACAAATAAATAATAAAAGTCTCAGTGTCAGTGGAGATATGTCAGCAAGCACAACTGGTGTAATTCTGAAATAGCTACTATTACACAAAAAATATAGGAGGCCACTGTTTTGTACTAAGCCTCTGCACTAGGCCCCAACAGATCAGACTGAAAACCAAAACGGAGTCACCCACGCTAAAATTCCACATCACCAAACTCAAACTAAGTTGTTATCTGACCTTCTCAGAAATCAGGAGACAGAAACAACAGCCAAATTTCCCAAGCAGGCCAGTTTCAATGATAATGCAAGTCCCTCTGCTTTAGTACTTTTCCCCCAAAATAACCTGTTGTTCACCAATCCATTTTTCTATTGTTTTGTCTCGCTGTTTCCCTGTTATAAGGAAAGTAACTTTGGAATGATCAATCTGATTTTTGTTCTTTGCTCTAGTTTCCTCAGTCTTTTTCTGTCCACAAAACTACCTTCTCTATGTGGTTCAAAGGAACACTTATTCTATTTTATGGAATGAAGTATTGCCTGATAAAGCCAAGTAAGATATTTAAACTAAATTTGTTGTAAGCTTCCCCCACCCACTTTTGAAGCTGGAGTAGAGTGGCATGGTCATAGGTCACTGTAGCCATGATTGTGTGGGCTCGTGTGATCCTCCTGCCTCAGTCTCCTGAGTAGCTGGGACTATGGGTGCACACCACCACAACTGGCTGAATTTTTTTTTATTTTTTGTAGAGATGGGGTCTCACTATGTTTCCCAGGCTGGTTTGAATACTTGGCCTCAAGTAATCCTCCCTCCTCAGCCTCCCAAAGTATTGGGATTACAGGTGCAACCACCATGTCTGGCTAAATTTGCCTTTTAGACACTACAAAACTATAAATTAGCTGGTGAAAATTTTGGGAATTCAGAGCCGCTGTTCACCCCTAGTCCAGCTAGTCAGGAGGCTAAGGTGGGAGGATCACTTGAGCTTAGGAGTTCAAGGCTACAGGGCACTATGATTGTAAACAGTCACTGCGCTCCAGTTGGGTAAAAGAGCAAGATCCCATCCCTAAAAAAAACAAAAACAACAACAACACAAAAAAACAAAAGACAATCTCAGGTATTTTGTTGTAGCAGCACAGAGTAACACACTGTATTGCAAGTTGCTCTTGGCCTTTTATACCCGTGGTATCATCATGGCAATCATCTAATCTGATGAGAGTAGCTGTATAGAAGCATTTAAGATGTTGGATAGATCCAAATCAGGAAAGGGAAAAAAAATAGAAAGCAAAAAAATAAAATGAAAAATATATATATAAAAAAAGATGTTGGATAGAATAAAGTGAGCCAGCGTAATGACCACTATGACACATAACTTAAGAAAAATTATTGGTCCCTGTAAGATTCCTCAGACCAGGAACCCTAATTGCCAAATCTAGGTCAAGATAACAAATCCTTGAGGCCATGAGGATCAACCTTAGAGGAAAAGTTTTCTTCCTTAAAGTAATATGTAATCTGTTTCATTCATCTGTGTACAAAAAGATTAGCAATGGCACAGACCTATTACAACGAGGCAATACGAAATCTAGAGCAATGTGATCATTCAACACTGTTTCTAACAATGAGTTGAGACTGATCTCTATTCCATCTAAGGCAGAGGTGGTGTCATTAATAATTTCCGCCAAATTTAGTGATAGATTTATTCATTTTGTATGATTCTCACTGATGGGAACACTGCACAAACTTTTATAATCACCTAATATCTGATCAATAGATTGTAATAATCGGTTATATTTCTGGGTAGAAATGCCATCAGCTGTGCTCTAGAGGCTGTCAGGTTGCAAATTTTTTTATATACATTTCAGGGAAGCAGAAGTTACAGGCAAGTTGTAAATCAATACATGGTGGTTACACATTGGTTTAGCCTAAAAAGGGGGGATACCTTGAAGCAGGGGCTTAGAGATCACAGGTGGATTCAGAGCTTCTTTAATTTGCAATTGGTTGGCTGGTAATAATAATTTGCAGTTGGTTAAAGGAGAAAGACTCTGCCTAAAAACTTGGAGACAGTGTTAGGGTGGAAAACTTATCAGGTGTCACAGTGTAGGTGGAGAAAAATTTCTCACACAGAGATTAGGATATAAAAGTACAAGGTTTATTTTCTCTTTACATGGGAGGGATAGAGAAAAAGGTTAAGAGATGGAGAAAGAGGCCAGGCAAGGTGGCTCATGCCTGTAATCCTAGCACTCTGGGAGGCCAAGGTGGGAGGATCACTTGAGGTCAGGAGTTCGAGAACAGCCTGAGCAAGAGCAAGACCCCATCTCTACTAAAAATAGAAAAAAAAAAATTAGCCCAGCATGGAGGCTTGCACCTGTAATCCCAGCTACTTGAGAGACTCAGGCAGGAGGACTGCTTGGGCCCAGGAGTTGGAAGTTCCAGTGAACTATGATGATGCCACTGCACTCTGGCCAGGGCAACAGAGTTAGACTGTCTTAAAAAAACAAAAAAACAAGAAATTAGGAATAAAGCACACTAACAGATTGAGAAAAGGAAATAAATGGAAATATTTTGTATAAAAATTTTGACATTGGCTCACGCCTGTAATCCTATTACTATGGGAGGCCGAGGTGGGCAGATAGCTCAAGGTCAGGAGTTCGAGACCAGCCTGAGCAAGAACAAGATCCCGTCTCTACTAAAATAGAAAGAAATTAATTGGTCAACTAATAATATATAGAAAAAATTAGCCGGGCATGGTGGCGCGTACCTGTAGTCCCAGCTACTCGGAAGGCTGAGGCAGTAGGATCGCTTGAGCCCAGGAGTTTGAGGTTGCTGTGAGCTCAAAAAAAAAAAAAAAAAAAAAAATTTTTGACATAAATAACTTCTAGTCATTTTTTTTTTTTTTTGAGACAGAGTCTCACTCTCTTGCCCAGGAGTGCTGTGGTGTCAGCCTAGCTCACAGCAACCTCAAACTGTTGCTCAGGCTGGTTTCGAACTCCTGACCTTGAGAGATCTGCCCACCTCGGCCTCCCAGAGTAATAGGATTACAGGCGTGAGCCACCGCGCCCGGCCAAATTCTAGTCATTTTTAAGCAAGACAACTGACTTCACATGAGAATTAAAAATTGTTTTAAGTAGAAAGAGCTTGCAGATGCTCTAACTACTGAAAACTCTGCCTGTATAAACTGCAGGTTTTTAAAGAAAATAAAGGCTCTTAAATTTCCTCTGATTACAAAGGTTTTGTGGGAGCATAATTAGGGTGTTATCAAGACAATT
>CAUYPO010042155.1:0-12468 GCA_963574435.1 Cheirogaleus major | reverse complement strand
TACCTAGGAGTGGAATTGCTGGGTCATATGGTAATTCTGAGGAACAGCCAGACTTTTCCCTCACAGCTATACTATTTTATATTCCCACTAGCAATGTACAAGGGTTCCAATTTCTCCACATCCCTGATTATACTTGTTATTTTCCATTTTTAAGATTAGAGCCATCCTAGTAGGTGTGAAGTGGTATCTCATTTTGGTTTGATTTGCATTTTCCTAATGACCAATGATGTTGAGCAAAAGATAATTTTTTAAAAAGATTTTAAAAGAACTGATTAATGAGAGGAAAATAATTTTGTATTGAATGAAATACCTTCTTTTAAAAATCTGTAGAGCAGCAGATCACTGTTTTACTATGCCAAAATAAAGCTATCCTAAGATCACCCTTAACCACATGTAGATCCCAGTTTTTTACTTTTTGGCCTTTCCCTCCTCCTCATCTTATTTCTTTCTTCCTTTAACTTTTCCTTTTCCTTCCATTCCTTTCCTTTTTGTTTTCCCTTCCCTTCCCTTCCCTTCCTTTCCTTTCTCCTTTCTCCTTTCTCCTTTCCTTTCCTTTCCTTTCTTGCTCTCTTGCCCTGAGTAGAGTGTAGTGGCATCATCATAGCTCACTGCAACCTTTGGGGTTACACAAATTGCCTTTGCACTACCCAACAAGTGTGCCCGTCCCTCAGACAGTGAGCACTACATCCATTAGGTGTGGATTTACTCATCCCCTCCTCCCCCCCCCACCTGTGCAACACCCTATGAATGTTACTTCTCATGTGTGCAAGTTAATGTTGATCAATTAGTATCAATTTAATGGTGAGTACATGTGGTGTTTATTTTTCCATTCTTGTGATACTTGACTTAGAAGAATAGGCTCCAGCTCCATCCAGAATAATACAATAGGTACTGTGTCATTTTTTTATGGCTGAGTAGTACTCCATGGTATACATATACCACATTTTGTTAATCCATTCATGTATTGATGGGCTTCTTTTTCTATTTCAGTAAAGAAGGGATCTTGCCCTTGCTCAGGCTGATCTTGAACTCCTGAGCTCAAGCAATCCTCCAGCCTCGGCCTCCCAGAGTGCTAGGATTACAGGCAGGAGCCACCACACCTGTCCAGTCCTGTTCTTTTTTCTTTCCAACTGAAGTGCTGTTAGTCTACTCCTATTGTTAGGTCTTTTCTCTTTTGCTACCCCATAATTGGGACAACTGCCTATTCCACATTTGCCAAGTTTCCTCTATCACTCTCAGCCACTAATTTTTAAGAATGACCTGTCCTGGGAAGCATTTAAGTATGATTTCCTCTCCTCTGTTTTTGGCCTCCCATGTTGTGCTGCTTACCATCTGTACACACTTGCAGGCTGTGCATTCACTAAACATCTTTATAGCTCCCACTGGAAGCTTTTTTTTCTTCTTGAGGACTAAGCCTTGGTTTTAATTTGCTATAATGTATCTATATATATATAAAGTATAAACCATCTTGTCATTTGGCAAAAACTTTAGAAGAGTATATTTAGCATTTAAAAATCTTTCAAAAATTGAAGAAGCTTGAATGACTCAAAAATAGCTTTTCTTGGGGTTCAAAAATGGGAAAATGATTAATTGTAATAGGGTAATTTGGTAGTTCTGGAGATAAATGGAAATGATTGAGCTAATTTCATTTTAGCAAACGTTTGCTCTACATTGGTCATCTTCATTTATGAGTATACATTTTCTCTTTTGAATAAATAAACATTAGGGAGATCTGCTCTGTATGTTAATTTGGCTAGTCCATTCATTTATTCACAAAAGTTTTATTTCTAGGCCAGCTTGATGAATTTTTCTTTATAGAAAATATGTTTCAAGATGAGCAGTATTTAAAAGAATATGGATATTGATTTATATTTTATTAATGACTGTCAATAATTATGTCAGTTATCAGTAATTAGTTTTTTCAGGACTTACATTTGAAATGGGAGGAGATCCTTTTAAACATAAAGTTAGATTTAGTTTCAATATAGCTTATCTTTTAAAATATTTTACCTTAATAGATATCTCTATTTATGTTGACAGCTTTTGGACATTCATACCAGTGGCCTGTTGACAGAAATCCACACAGGCCATCACAGCACCATCCAATACTGTGACTTCTCCCCCTATAACCATTTGGCAGTAGTGGCTTTGTCCCAATACTGTGTGGAGGTGAGTAGTTGAATTTTTTTTGTGAAGTCTTGGTCTCCAGAGATCCAAGGATGACAGAGAATGGGCTGCCTAAACCATTAGATGCTGAGGATACTTGCTTGAGAAATTATAGGCAATTTTCTTCATAGCCTACTGACCTATAACTTTGGGATATTAAACCATATAGGCAGTTTTATTACTTTGATTGAAGTATTTATTACAGTGATTGAAGACTTGACAGTATTATAGGGATTGGTGGTAGTACCATTCCCCAAGCATTTACCAAATGCCAGAGTGCCAGAGTGTGCCAGAGTGCCAGAGTCTGGGGAAACAATGGAATGACTGCTGGTTTCCTAGACAGAAACATGGCATCTCTTAAACAGTATAGGCATAGAGTCTTTTCTTCTTAAAAGAAATGATAAGAGATGAATTCAATTTAGATTTCTTAGATCATTAGGTAGGATAAGATAGACTATTCATTGCTAAACACTAATGAATAAAATAATTCCTATAAATTACTTGTTTATATTTATAGTTTTTGCACTTGTTAAATTTTTTATTCAGATTCTGTATCTAACTGGCTGTGGAAGAATTCCACCTAGTTAATTACTGTATTGATTTTTTCATAAAGCAACAAACTGTATTTTTCCTTCAAAGATAGATTGGTTAGTTTTTCCAAGTGTTCTTATTCCTTATTCCTTGGGGTTGGTTTTACCACCAAGTAGTTTGAAGCCCCCTTGAGATCCCAGTTCTAAGAAGATGGGTATGGCCCTTTATCTGGAAAATGGGGCAGTTCACTTGGTTCACAGGCTCCTCTTCAAGAGAATCTTGGCTACTGTGAGCACTTCTTCAGTGTTCTGTGCTTATATCAGCAATTTTTAGTGAGTTTGCCAACCTTGCCCCTTACTGTGAAGGCATTGGAGGAGAGTTGCTAAGCTATATTCCTTGAGTACGGAGGCTCAGATGAGAGAGAGGGGACGAGCTCTGTAGGCACCTCCTAATTCTGAGTGCAGCAGTGCCCATAACACTGAAGAAATTCCCTGCTGAGAACCTTCACTACAAATAGAGGCAGTGAGTATGAAAATGCTCCAGTCCTGTTTGAGACTGTGGGAAGAAGTAGGG
Source organism: Cheirogaleus major (assembly GCA_963574435.1). Lineage (NCBI taxonomy): Eukaryota > Metazoa > Chordata > Mammalia > Primates > Cheirogaleidae > Cheirogaleus > Cheirogaleus major. Next base: position 9,198 of record CAUYPO010042155.1, on the reverse strand, counting down.
TGCTGTGGGCAGTGTTTTCTTGGGAAGAGGCTTTGAATTGGAAGTTTTTGATCTGCTAGGAGATCTTGAACTTGACCTGTAGATCCTCAAGGTGGGCGTGGATGGAATTTTCCCTTTGGGTTTTGTCAGGGTTTTTAGAAGGAGTGGAGTAGCAACTCTTCTTTTAGCCTTTCCTTTCACTTATAAAATCCTACCCTCTGCCATCCTTAGAAAGTGCCAGGAAACAATGTCTTCCTTCTTGAAATATAGGGACTTGGTTTGGAAGGCTCTGAGTGACAAAGATATGATAGGGGAAAGATGGGGAGAGCAAGGAGGGATGAGAGGGGAAGATTTTCAAGGGAGATTTTTCAGTTGTAGAACTACTTTCATTTTTGGCCATTAGCTCTCTAAGTTTCAACTTGGACTCTGGAGATAAGGCAGAAAAAAATTTCATATAATTACTTAATAACCATAGAACTCAATGAATGAAAACCAGTGGGCAGGTGATGAAGTACTTGTTTTGTCCATGCTAGTTCTGAAATCATAACGTAGGTCTGTGATTTAAAGTATAATGAGAGGGACTCAGGCACATATGGTACTTCATTAGACTGGAATATGTTTGAGTAATTTACAGCAGAACCTAGGACAAAATGCAACCAGGCTGGTGGCAGACATTGACAATTTGTAATAAGCATGAATGACAAGAGAAATGTGTACATGTTATAATTAGTACATTCGTTTATTGTAGGGTTTTGCAATCAGTTGAAATGAAGGTTAGATGACAGTCTTAGTGGAAAATAGTCTGACTATGTCAGCTGCTTATGTTCATCCTATTATTTATTTAGATTGATTTTTTTAAATGGATAAATTATTTACATGATTCCAAAGTCAAAGTTTTATAAGTTATATTCAGAGAAGTCTTGCTTTCATCCCTATCTTTTCCCCTCTACTCTTTTCTTCCCTTCTCCATAGGTAACCATTTTGCTTTTGGTTTAACCTTTCAGTGTTTCTTTTTGCATATATAAGCAGATATTTATATGCCTATATATATCCATATCTATATTCATTTATATGTTCACATATTTATTTTTCCTTCTCTTATATAAAAGGCAGTACTGTATAGTACATATACTCTTCTGCACTTTGCTTTTTTTCTGTTAATAATATCCTAGAGATTAGTTGTTATCAGGGTGGTTTTATTATTCCTTTTTATAGCTGCATAATATTCCATTATGTGATTAATGTAGTTTATTCAGATGGTGCCCTATTGATGGTCATTTGGGTTGTTTCTAGTTTTTTGCTATTAATAATGATTCACTAAATAATGTTCTGCATAAGACATTTTGTATTTTTGGTAATGTGTTTTTGAGCTATATTTATAGAAGTGGTATTGCTGGGTCATTCTTGCTATTTTCAGTATTTCTGCTATATTCAAAGTGCTTATGAATATGATTTCTATATGCTGTGTCTATTCTGTAGCTATGGAATGTAGATTCATGTTTAAAGGTAGCTGACTGCAGAGGACATTTAAGTTGGGTTCATGGTGTGATGTTTTCTCCTGATGGATCATCATTTTTGACATCTTCTGACGACCAGACAATCAGGGTGAGAAATATTTTCATTTTAAACATTTACTGATGGTGAGCTAAACCCTTTTACAAACTAAAAAATCGTTGGGTAGTATTGAGGGAAGTAAAACAGGAAACTACTAGATTCATATTCACCCTGGAAAAGTGCCATTATATGGACTATCACAGTCTCATTCATTCACTATTTGTTCATTGAGTATTACTATGGGACAGGTGCTATGGGAAGTCCAATGATTAAACTGTATTTTGGTTAATTTAAATATGTTACATTTGATTCCTCAGAGTAATTTTTGACTCTTTCCTCAACCTTGAATTCCCACATCCAATTACTTCCAATTCTAATAGATTCATCTTTTCTGTTTACTATGATTTATCTCTGCTTTTCCATTCCTTCTGCACAAGTTCAGGTCTTCATTACCTGTTGCCTCTCTTCTTGTATTCATCTTTTTTCTTGCTCTTCCTCATGCTGCTTCCAAGATATTTTCCTCGTTTGCAGTACAGTCATGTCATTTTTGCTCAAAAACAGGTAGTGGGTCCTTGTCTGCCCGAGTAAATATATAATTCTGTGACTACCATTAAGCTTCTCCACAGCATGGCCTCATTCTGCTCCAATCTATCTTCCAGTTTATTCCTATAGAGAACCTACACTGAACTGCTCGCATTTTCCTAAACACCCTGTGGTTCCCTGCTTCTGTACTTTTGCTTAAGTGTTTCTTATGTTTGTAATACCCTACCTCCCTATATCCCTCTTTGTTGAAATCCTAACTAGCCTACAAATCCCCTCAAGCCTTCCTCATTTCGGGGAATGTTTGTCTCCCTTAATGCCATATACTTTTTTGTCATTTTCTAATGGTGCTTATCAAATTCTGAGTTGAATTTAAATACAGATTTGATTTGATTTACTCCTCACCTCCAATACTCCACTACTCTTCTGACTTATTCGCACATCTTAGATAATAAACTCTTAAAGGCCAGGGACCCTGGTTGTTCCTTTTAGTATCTAATACAGTGCTTTATACAAATTTTAGCTAAAATTTATTTAGTATTTATAATACTATATGCCAGACAATGTGCAAAGTACTGTATATGTATTAATTTACTGATTCTCACAACAGTCCTTTTGTAGCTGAGGAAACAGGCACAGAAAACTTAGGCAAAGGAAGGCCAAGAAAGGTCAGTGCTACTTACTGTGCCAGACTCAATGAGTTGGAGCTAGAATATACATCAAAGCACTCCTTTCTTCGTCAAGAAAGTCTTGTTTAAAAAAAAAAAAAGCTGCATCACTAAACACACTGCATCACTAAACACACTGTTACAGTATGTTTAGTGATATAGTTGATTTACATTCTGGTGCAAGTTTCTTATCTTGTTGTGGATTGGTATCAGTGTGAAAACCAGCAGGAGGTCCTTATCTTTGAGTAGCACTCAAAGTAGCACTGGGTTAAGTAACCTGCCCAAAGTTATACCTTTAGTTAAAACTAGAATTCGTAATGAAGCATTTTGGCTTTAGAGCCCATAGCTCTTAATACTAACTGCATTGTACTATAGATTGTGTTAATAATAATAAATATTTATTGTTGGATTATAATCTAATAATTGAAAAAATTTTGGCATCATAGGTATTTTAATTATGAAATGTAGTTTGTATCTTGCTTTAAGATGAAGACTTTTCTTTACGTTATTTCAGAGGATGAACTGTTATTAATAGATTCTTTATCTCTTAATCAGCTCTGGGAGACAAAGAAAGTATGTAAGAACTATGATATAGTGTTAAAGCAAGAAGTAGATGTTGTGTTTCAAGAAAATGGAGTGATGGTCCTCGCAGTTGACAATATAGGACGTCTACAAGTGAGTAATTTTAAGAAAACAATTGGAAAAATTGTTTTAGTTGAACTCTGAACTCATAATTTTTCTCTTTTGTTTTGAATTTGGGATCAGGTATAATTGTACAGTATCTAACAGGTGCCCAGTAGGCATTAGTGAATAAATACATATGCCTGTATTTAGAATTAAGTAAGGTAAAACCTCACTTCACTCTTCTCCTTTTGGAATCTATGATCTCATTCCTTGATTTGTATTGAGTCTGGGAATACCATGAGGACAAATTTGAACTTGTCCACAAGAGGGATTCGAACATGTCTGATGGAATGTGCAAGGGGGGTGAGCATACCAATGTAAGCATTTTTACAGGGGAAGGACAATAGGATCTTTGAAAGAACAGAAATCACTTTAAGTGATGAAAGAGTCTAACTTATTGGAATTGAGCTGGGCTTTACATACGGAAGTGCACCTGTGTACTCATTTACTCACACATTTGTTCAATAAATATTTATTGAATGCTTATTATGGTCCTTGAGAAGGAAAGGGTTGTTTAGTAAAATTGAAAGAACTGTACTGCTTAGGGATCCATACAGCACTACTCTAGATTGCTCATCCCTTGCCCCCCAACAAAAGGTGGGACACATGATAGGAAGGCATTTCTTGGCTGGCTGAAGAGAAAAGGTGTCCCAGAGATCCACTGGCAGAGGAATAGTATTTAGGAACTTGGAGCGGTGGCAAGAGAGAAAGCAGATGCCCTAAGGAGCATTGGAGTTTTCAAGAACAGGTTAGCACTACTGTGCTGGTGGCCTGAGTAAACAGTCATCTGAGTGAAAGTCCAGTGCAGCTGGTACTGCATTGAAAGAGACATCCTGGAAGTGGTAGTGACGTTATAGGTGTAAGTCACGGGAGCAAGAGAAAACAAACACCTCATCGAAGGTCAAACACAAGAGACTGCTTGCATGTTAGCCAGCCCAAGCAGAACAGCTGAGTATGGGCCATGATGGATGTGTCAGCTCGTGGAGCTGAGTGACAGTGGTGACTTTTGGCTGAGAGGGTAATTAAGAGCAGCAACCAGAGAAGAAAAGCCAGGGTTGGCATGGCTTTTATGTGAACGAATGTGACATTCTGCCTTGCCCTGAGGATTCCCTGAGAGACATAAGATTGGGAAGGACAGAAACCCCTGTCATAAGTGAGAGCTAATGATCCTGTGAACTATTTTCTTACAGTATATTTGTTATTTTAGGACCTTTCACTAGTCTTTAAGAGCATGAATACAACTTGAATTAACCTTTTTTTCCAGATAGGTTTTAGAAGTGCCTTATTAACTTCTAGGGAAAGATTTTAGCATTGATATTGTGATCTTATGCCATCTTTGCATTTGATTTTTCTTGATTTGCTTATTGAAACATAGGAAGCATTCTCATGAATAGTGGGTGAAAGAATGAGATGAGATAGTGAAGTAGAGCTAGAGAGCAGAGAGGAACAGATAGAGAAGAAGAGAGAAAAATAAAACATGCACATGGAAGGTGTGAGAGGTAGCAAGAGATTGAGACAGACTGACAGAAGGTAGGAAGGACAGAGCTTAACACATTCTAAAGATGCAGAACTCAGCTTGATGTATTGGAGAGAATAGACTTCACTCAGGAGACCCATGTGCAAGTTCAGACATTATCATCAACTAGTTCTATGATATTGAGTAAATTGGCATCACCTGTAGACCTCAGTTTCTTCAACTGTAAGGTCCTTTTCATGTTCAAAAGTCTGAGCTAGTTACAGGATGAAAGTGGAATCCAAATTCAGGAGACAAATGCCTGGGAGTAAATTGTTCATGATAAATATGGTAACTTCTCGTCTACTGTGGTGGTCAGAGCCAAGCTACAAGACACCCCTGAATATGGCCTGTTCTATATTTTACAAGTTTTACTATTATCCTCAATATGTTGATTAGGAGCTCATAATGCCCTGTATTTCTGGGATGAGTAGGGATGTGGAATTGAATATTAATTTCTTTTTTTTTTTTTTGAGACAGAGTCTCACTCTGTTGCCTGGGCTAGAGTGCCGTGGCATTAGCCTAGCTCACAGCAACCTCAAACTCCTGGGCTCAAGCGATCCTACTGCCTCAGCCTCCCAAGTAGCTGGGACTACAGGCATGTGCCACCATGCCCGGCTAATTTTTTATATATGTATTTTTAGTCACCCAGCTAATTTCTTTCTATTTTTTTTAGTAGAGACAGAGTCTCGCTCTTGCTCAGGCTGGTCTCGAACTCCTGAGCTCAAACAATCCGCCCACCTTGGCCTCCCAGAGTGCTAGGATTACAGGCATGAGCCACCACACCTGGCCATAAATTTCTTATTAACTGGTTTTTAGCAAGCTGATTCTTCCACTTGGAATAATTTCCAGTGCAGTTTTCTTGTCAAATTCAGTGTCCTCATGCTTGCATTTTGTTTTTTAAATTTGTGCAATCTTTCTTTAAGAGTTTTGTAACTGTGAGACTTAAAAAAGTCATCTGACTATAAAAGTATCATTTTATTTTATGTTGTGATTGTGGGAGAGTTTAGAGGATAAACTGAAAAATAAATGGTTTCATTTAAGTGAACAAAACATTTTTTAGTTACTGTTTAAAAAAGCTCTTGAAATTGATTTTTGAAAGAAGAAAGATATTTATCTTTTAGTAGTTCAGTATTCGTTTTGAATATCTAATAGAGCAGAACATGCTGCACAAAATACTGCAAAGGAAAAACTACCTGTGATTGATTGACCCTATGATCTGCATACCTGAAACAAAGATAATGCTTATTTCATGTTGAAAAATAATTCAGGATTTTTAGGTTATGATAGTAAGTTAAAGAGAGGTATTTGGCAGTTGATTTAAGCTTGAGAAATATTTTTTTCAAGTCACATGTATTAGTTGAGTGAGAAAGCATCTTTATTCGTGAGATTTTAAAAAATAATCATTAGCATTGGTATAGATTATGAAATTGGGTTTAAGCATCACAAGTCCATCCAAGCAAATTATGTTTATGAGTTCTTCACCAATGGCTTCGAATTCTGCCCCCCACCCCACCAAAAGGGAAAGAATCTTAATTTACACTGTTTGTGAGTGATTTGGAGGATATAAAACCCATTTTGATTTGGATTTGTCTTTTTATGTTTGTCTCAGTTTTGTTTCACTAACTCCCTTGAAAAATATCAGAAAAGTATATTTTAACAAACGATATAGCCCTATTAAAAATGGGCTTTGTGAAGAAATGGAAAACAGGGTGTGGAGCTAGCTGTGGGATTACAAATCAGACAGATGTGTCTCAGGTGGTGGTTCACAGCAGCTGCTTTTTAAACCTTTTAAAGCTAGTTTTATTTTATGAAAATGTATTTGAACCACCAAAATGAAATGAAATGAAAGCATGAAGTACTAAATGCAGCTGCTGAGACTAGGATACAGCTTTATTGTTCCCCTGGGAGCTCTTGTTGGTTATTTTCTGTGTTTTATTTTATTTTTTCAATTGAAGCCTCTGTTCTAAAGAACAAAATCTACTATTATAGCCTAATAACCAATTGTGCCTCATTTTTCATTAGCTCATTAATGGAAAAACAGGTCAGATTGATTATCTGACTGAAGCTCAAGTTAGTTGCTGTTGCTTAAGTCCACATCATCAGTATGTTGCATTTGGAGATGAAGATGGAGCCATTGAGGTATTCAGTTCTAGTTTTCAGAATCTTTCTGTGCAGTAGAATTATTTATTTAAAATTAATATATGTCTAGCATTGTACACATATACATTAAACAAATCTTTCTATGATTGATTTGTCATTGTTCTGTTAGACTAAAAATCATCTTATTCAGTTGGTTGTATATTCTTCAGATTGCTTTTATTACTGTTTCTCATACTTTTTGTCTTTTTGCATTCATTATTCCCTGTCTAGTTTTCTTGCTGTTCTCCACATATATCCAACACTATCAGAGATTTAGCTAACTATACAAAGAGCATTTTTTTTCCTCTTCTTGGAAGCTCAGCCATGTGGTGTGTAAGTTGTTTCCATTTTGGTGCTGATAAGGCCCATTGGGAATATCAGCAGGGTGGCCTATGCTTGCATGCTCTTCCAACCCTTGCTGTTCTACTTTTTGGTGTTAGAAGCATGCCAGTTCACACCTGAAAGCCTTCACTTATTCAACAAGACCAAATAAGTAAGAATAGAATCCAGTTGTAAGGCAAAAAATGTAGTATAATAAAAATAATTTTGTTTCACTCTTTTAAAAAAAAAAAAATGGATGAAATCTCACTCTCTTGTCCAGACTGGAGTGCAGTGGCTGAATCGTAGCTCACTGCAACCTCAAACTCCTGGGCTCAAGATCCTCCCACTTCAGCCTCCTGAGCTGGGACTACAGGAAGGTGCCACCATGTCTAGCTTAAAATCATTTTGGATAAAAATATAGTCCTCTTTGTCACAAATGAAATTCATCACAAAAGTACACTTTTTCTACCTGTATAATTGTTTTTCAAAGAATATTGACTCACTCTCTCCCTTTTTCTCACTTAGGTTCTTGGGACTTATTTCCTAATTTATTTATTATGGCATTAGCCACATTTATTTTACTTTGGATTTGTTTTTATAAGGAATTACACATTCTCTAATCCATATTGCCACACAAAGAGGAGACTGTATGCTTATACACAAAGTGAAGAAGGAAACATTTGGAAAGTTATATCAGTGCTATTGTATATTTGCCATGGCCATTGTAACATGGATTGAGAGTTAAGGCTTTGTTTTTTCTATATTATTGTGAAAAATTTATTAAGTGTTAAGATGGGTGTTATTCTGAGAAAGTGTATTATGGGTATTAAGTAAGAGATGATTGTACATTTACAGGTGAACCTTAGCTTTTTGGTCTCATCGCCTAAGCTGTTGGATGTTATTATTTATTCTTAAAGGGTCCTTTGTTTCCCTTTTCTTTTTACCTTGCCACCAAGCCAGCACCACACTTTGTTTTTATCATCTAAGTATCTTGAAACAAGCCTTCCAGATAGTTTGAAAAAATAACTCACGAAACTCATGTATTTCATTCATATCCTTAAGCCCCTCAACATCATCAAATAATATAAATAATAGATAATGAACCTTGTGAAATTACTGATATTTGACTGTTTTTAACCTATAAAATGGCAAGTTCCTATGGTTTAGCTTAGTACCATCAAATAACAACATTAGCAACTGCCATCTATTAGTTGTTTACTGTGCCAGATGCTCTCATTGAATTCTCAAAACATCCTGTATGTTAGGTATTATTATTCTTGTTTTACAAATGTCTAAAGTCTTTGTTTCCATAACTTTCATAAAATCAGTAAGTGGCAGAGCTAGGATTCAAATCCAGGTCTCTGAATCTGTGTGCTCAACAATTATACTATCCTGCCCTCACATACACAGGACTTGTGAGATTGTCCATCCTGCCCATTTAGGAAAGCTCCCATTCACACAATTCCCCTTGCTTTCTAAGGGGCTTTTTTTCCAGCCATGTAGGTTAGGTTTGAATTTCTGGAATCTTCCATTTTAGTATCATCTATATTTTTATTTTATTTATTTATTTTTTTTGAGACAGAGTCTCACTCTGCTGCCCAGGCTAGAGTGATGTGGCATCAGCCTAGCTCACAGCAACCTCAAACTCCTGGGCTTAGGCGATCCTTCTGCCTCAGCCTCCCGAGTAGCTGGGACTACAGGCATGCACCACCATGCCCGGCTAATTTTTTCTATATTTTAGTTGGCCAATTAATTGGGGTCTCGCTCTTGCTCAGGCTGGTTTCGAACTCCTGAGCT
>CAUYPO010042154.1:0-32897 GCA_963574435.1 Cheirogaleus major | reverse complement strand
GACACCTGGCTGATCATTTCTTTATGGCCAATTTTTACACAGGAAGGCAGAGGGAAAGTTAGAGTAATATTTTTAGGCTTATGGCTGGCTTTGGGGAAAAGACGTTCTGGTTTCTATGACCGGTCTTGGGGAAGAGGGATTCTATTATAGTTTCTGTAACTAGCCTTGTGAGAGAAGGGCAAGAGACAGAAGGGCAAGAAAAGGTCAGAGAAAAACCTTTGCTTCTGAGGCCTTCATTGTGAGGACTTGTTTTCTGAGTCCCGACAGTGGGGAAGCTATAACCTCTCAACAGGGAGTCAGCAAATATTGTGAATGATAATGCCAGCCACCCGGCCATCAGGAAGTTTTTATTGGCTTTGCTTTGCTCATTTTTTGTTTTCCCCACCAACATACACTCTCCACCTTCCTTCTCTCTCTCTCGATGTCTAGTCCACAGTTCCACAGTCTTTACTGTAAGAAAATGTTTCCTTCCATCTGACCCATTCATTTCCTTCCTGCTGGGAGCTTCATGCCAAGATTGTCCACCAGGTGGAGGCCTGCACCGTCTTGCAGGGCGCCCGCATTCCGCCCGCATTCTAGGAATCCTCTTTCACACGCCCTGGCCTCTGCCCAGCCAGGCTCCTCTGCCCAGCCTGCTTTCTCTCCCTGTCTCACCGCTCTCATCCCCTCTGGCAAGGTCGGCTGAGACATCTAGTCTGGCGAATGTAGCTCACGGCCACCACCGAGCTGGCCCGGGGAGAGGTTGGGCGCTCTCTGTCTCCTGCCTCACATCCTCCCGGCCTCAGCTCGGATTCCAGCCGGGGCTCCGGCGAACAGCCCACGCAAGCCTGGACCAGATTCACGCATCCCTCACTGCCCGCCCTGCTCCCACGGGGCGGCCCGCGGGGAACGGGAGGCAGGAACTGGAGATAAACGCTTCTCCCACTTGTCCCTCGGGCAGACGGTTATGATACAATTTCTAGATGGATCCCCGGGCGATCCCTTCCGGTAAAGCCTCAGCTACTCTCAGTGTGGCCACCTCTGTAGAGGCGCCCTTGTTCTAGCTTTTCTCTCCTTCACTCTCCCAGTCCCTCCCTCTGCTCCCTGGATCCACTTCCTCAAATGATCCACCTGCTCCACGTGGGTCCTGATCCAGGCCCTGCTTTCGGTTATGACCATGAGGCCCCAGTCTGGGTGCCCACAGCCCTGTGTCTTCCACTCTCACTGCCCTGGTCACATCCTCGTGTCCCTTGGTGCTTTCATGCCTGTCCCTTCAGCCCATCTGAGCTCCCTGAGGCAGGAACTGGCCCTGATCCCCTGCTGTACCTCTAGAACAGGGCCTGGCCCTGGGGGCTCAGTGATGAATGAACGAAGAATTGAATAATTCTTCGTGATTAGCTTTGTCTTCTACACACTAATCAGTTTCTTGCTCTGTGCCTACTGTGAGCTCAGTTTTCTCATCTGTCAAATGGGCTTCCCAACTCTCCTCCTTAGGCTTCGATTTCAAAGCAAACACTGAGGCAATGCACCTGGCCATCTACAGGGGTCCACTTTGGGCAGGGGCTATGAGCACTGGGGTCAGGGGAGCCCCCATTTCTTGGCCCAGTTCTCAGCTAGACCCATTTCCTGATGGGCACAGCACTCTGAGCCTCATTACTCACATCCTCTGCAAACCTAAGTCTTGCGATGTCTGTAACCCACATTTCATATGGAAAGCCTTTATTGAGCACCTAGGGTGGGCTAAGCAGGCCAGTGCTGGGCATACAAGAGGAAGGAGCCCCAGACTTGGCCTTGAGGAGCTCACGTCCACGGGGGGAGACAGTTTCTCCAGGAGTGTGGCAGACAAGGGCCTGGAGCCGCACATGTTCGCAGGAGGCAGAGAGAGGTTTGGCGCCAGGTAGAAAAGAGTTAGAATCTCGGTTCCTCTACTCCCTGGCTCTTAGCTTCTCTGACCCTCAGTATCTTCTTGTGAAAGGGACAGCCAGGGGCCCAAGGTTGTGATAAGACGGTGCACCTGCTGCTGGTGGTACCAGAATGGCCGGAGACACGACATCACCTTCGCTGTCATTGTCTTTGCTAGAGACAGGAGGAGGGGTCTAGGGTCCCACTCTCAGAAGTAGTTATGAGGCGAAATCAACAGAAATTGGTGACTATTTGGGTAGCACTGGCACTAGGGACAAAAAGGGAAGAGATGCTGTGGGCTGTGATTGTCCTCTCTTGTCAACACTGGCGCACACCGTGTCTGCCTTCCCAGCTCACACCGTCCCTGGGAGGCGGTCTCGCTACCCTTGCACAGATGAGAAACTAAGCCAAAGGGTGGGGCATGCCTGGCACGCTCAGACACAGTTGTGGCCTCTCTGCCCACCCCCTTCCCAGCCCCATCTTTCACCAGAACCCACTGTGACCTTGGGCAAAGCTGTGGCTGCCTCAGTTTCCCCACCCTGGCCATGGTGGTGGGATTGTAGAGAGTTGATTTCGAGGGGTGTCAGGAATGCAAAGTGTCCTACATTTACACATTTAAGGTAAATTCAGTACTACCCCACCCCCAAGTCTCCTGCTCTTTTTGGGGTGGCCAGGTGGGAGCGCGGATAGGGCTGCGGGGAACCACAGTATGGACAGAGCGCCCTTGCGCTCATTTATGCCAAGGAGACATTGTGAGGCCTGACGCCCTCCTGGCCCCAGCGCCCAGCTGGCGTCTCCAGCGCACCCGGTGACCAAGATGCAGAGGTGGGGACCGCCCGCGCGGCCTCAGGTGCCCGCCTCTGCCTGGCTCCGCCCGCGCGAAGGTGAGGCCGGGGGCGGGGCCGGGCGCGGCGGCCCGGGTGGGGGGCGGCGGGGCAGGGTGACTACCCTGGTCCGCCCGCCCCCACCGTCCTGCACCTGCCACCTCCGACGGGGCGCTACCTCTGTGCCCGCCAATCATGCTGTTGCTGCTGCTGCTGCTGCTGCTGCGGCTTCTGCTGCTGGGACCTGGACCCGGACCCAGCACCGGTGAGTGAGGAACCGCCTGCGGGGACCCCGGAGCTCCCGGGACTCCGCCAGCCCTCCCTAGGGACCCAGGAACCCTGCAGCCCCCAGACCCCTCTTCTAACACCCACCCACTCATCCTTCTTGGGGGCCCAGGAGCCCTGGACCCCAGTCCTCTCCAGGGGCCCCCACTCACTCGCTCCTCTCAGGGACTCAGAACGAGCCCCGCCCTTCTTTGTCCTCTGCGCACCCCCTGCCCCCACCCGCTGTCACTCTCTCCAGCAACCCAGAGCCCTCCCCACCCACCTGGTCTGGGCTCCTGTGCACTGACCCTTCACTCCTCCTGTCCCTGTGGTCTGAGGTGGGACCCCCAGGTGGACACCAGAGGGTGACAGGGGCTGGAGAGAGGGAGAATAGTGTCCCCTTCTCACCCACCCCTGGGGGCCACCCTCAGAGAGGCCCCCTCGGTGACCTCCCATTTCTGGGGTGCACAGATCCGCGCACTCACAGGGAAGTATACGGACGCTGCCAGCCTCGGAACCAGCCCTAGACTCACCTGGGCACTCAGGTGCGCGGCTCATGGTGCGCGCGGCCCCCACAGATCCGTGCTGCAGACACAGGCAGGTACCCCAAAGGGACACACACAGGCAACTCAAGGAAAGCCGAGACAGCCCCAGGCAAGTTAGATGCATGCTGGAAACGCACAGAGACCCCAGGCCCATAGGATGCCCAGCCAGCCGGGGCGCTCCCAGGGGAGGACACAGTGTGCAGACAGAGCAAACAGACCCCAGCGTGACCCGCCCCACCTATGTTGGCACAGAGGGAGTGTTTTCCTTGGTTCTAAACCCAGCGCCTGGTGGCCGCCCAGTGCCTGGGCCCTCTGGGGGGCTGTTCCCAGGCCTCTGAGATACCGGAGAGTGCTCAGGTCAGGGGAAGGGGGGACCTCCGGGGACAGCTTCAGGGTGTGAAGTTAGGACTGGGGCCTTGTCAGGGGGCGCTACAGTGGGAGTGTTCCATGGGGCTCCGTGGACCCAGAGGTCAAGAGACCTTTCCTGGAAGCTCACGGAGGGCCGGGGCATCCAGAGCTGCCGGAGCCGAGATCTGCTCTCGGAGCCTGCGGGCTGGAGGCTGCTCCCACACGCACACGGCAGTGCTCTATGGGGAGGGTCCCTGTGGCCACCTGGGGGGCAAGGCAGACTCTGGAAGGAGGTGGCCCGTGAGTGGGGTGACAGGGGATCAGGGCATCTGCAGCAGTGTGTAGGTGACAGGGCATAACTGGGGGGACACTGGAGAGTTTGGAGGGGTTGACTCCCGCCAGGCCTTGGGGCGCAGTGAGGCCCCCGAGCTTGTCCAGACTGGAGGCAGCCCCGGGAGGTTTGAGGCAGAGGCGCGGGCTGCGGGGAGAGTGAGGACTGGGCACCAGAGAGGAAGGTGAGGCTTTGAACTCCAAACTCATTTTCATATTTTCTTCCTGTTTGCTTCGTCTCTGTTCCCCCATACTAATATGCTGCTTTCTTGATCAAGGAAAACAAAACAAAATTGAATTTAAACTTGGTCTGGATGCCTCAAAAAGTCAGTGTGATGAAAACACATGCTCTAGATAAAAAAGAGATGAAAGAGATGAGATGACCAAATGCAGAGCCCGGACCGCCACCGGGTCCGCAGCTGCCGGGCGGCGGAGAGGGGACTCCCAGGAAGTAGGCGAGCCTGGGAGTGAGTTTCTGCTCTGCTGCCAAGGCCCCTTGGCTCTGTCACCCTGAAAGGCCACCTTCCCCTGCTGGTACCATGCTAGGAGGGGGGAGCACTGGTTTACGAGTCAGAGCCTGGGCGGGAGCCTCAGCTCGGGCTCTTGTGGGCTGTGCGAGTGTGGGAGGCGCCTTCCCAGCTGGCCTCCTGCTTCCCACCTGTCCGGAGCAGGGGTTCCAGCCGGGCTATTGGACACCACTGTGTGTCCGAACTGCCCCGGGATCCAGGGAGAGGGCTGGACTCCGGCCAAGGGGCCTCCCTGTCCAGGCAGTGCAAATAAGGGGAGATGCGACGCCCCTGAGCCAGGGTCTGGAGGGGAGTGGTGGGGCCCAGGGGAGCCCCAGGGACTGGGAAACTCCCCCCCAGAGGAGCCCTTCTTGGTGACAGGGACCCTACTTAGCTCATCTCTGATGCCCGGTGCCCAGAACAGGCAACTGGACAAACATCTGATGCATGACTTGCGATCTGACCGCATGTGCAGTTGACACGACAGGGGAGTGGGAATTGGGGCATTGCAGGAAGGGGGACCAGCCCGTGCAAAGGCTGTGACTCTTTTTTTTTTTTTTTTTTTCATGGCTGCCTTGAGGATATTGATTATAATGGTTAGTCTTTGTCCTGGGCCAGGTGCTTTTCATGTGCTGTTCACTTCTTTCTCTGAGTTGAGGTCACCTTACCCTCCCATTTCCCAGACAAAGAAACCAAGGCACAGAGAGGTTAGGAATTTGTCCAAAGTCACACAGCTAGGAAGCAAGATTCAAACCCAGACAGTCCGGCTGCAACATCCAGGCCCTTTTCAGGCTACTGCCCTTTTCTACAGACCCACAGCCTCTGACCTTTGTTTACCACCACCACACCCCAGCCTCCAGGAGGTCACACGTGCACCGGCGTGGGATCTTGGAACTGGCAGGGACTATGAGTTGTGCTGGCACCAGAACCCCCATCGCCTACATGAGCTATGGCTGCTACTGTGGCCTGGGTGGCCATGGCCAGCCCCGGGATGCCATTGACTGGTGAGTGCATGCTTGGGTCCAGGCTAGAAGGTCCTCTACCCCCGGGGGTAGTCAAGACCCACAAGGAAATACCCAAAACCAAAGCTGGGGTTTGGCCCAGGAAGGTCCCAGCACGTGGTACTCCCTTGCAGGCAGAGGACCTGTGTGTGACGTGGCAGTGAGGCCAGACCTTGGTGCCAGCTGCCCCTTACCCTGGCAATGGGCTGATTGATTGCATTGCCTTAAAAATAGCATAAATGTAACCAGACTTATTATGCACCAGAAACTGCTCTGAGAATCCCTCTGAGTCCTCACAATAACCCCATTTCACAGATGAAGAAACTGAGGCACAGAAAGGTTAAGTAACTTGTCTGGGGCCACGCAGCGAGGAAGGCATGGGAGCTGGTATTTGAACCCAGGCAGTCTGGCTGGATTCATGCCCCCAGCCTGGGTACTCTTGCTGCCGTGTGAGACGTGCCCGCCCTGTGCAAGGCTATGGGCTAAGCAGCCCTGAGCTCAGAGAGGCACAGCCACTCGCCCGTTTCCACAAATCTCGTAGGTAGCAGAGGGCAGAATTTGGCTGCCTCTCCCCTGGCCTGCAGGCCGTGATTGTCACCAAGAGGACTTTATTTACCTGCTTCTGCTGCGCTCCGTGCACTCCTGCACTCCGGCCGTCTGGTTCCTGCGTGTCCTCCAGATGTGCTCACCCTCTCCAGGAAGCCTTCCCTGAAGCCCAGCTGGGCCTGCCACCCTGTCTGGGCTCCCAGGCTCCCCAGGGCTTACGCCACATCCCAGCGCTTCTCACCATGCATGTGTCTGGGGGCTGTTTGCCTGCCTTACCAGACAGGGGGCTCCCCGAAATGCTGGCCTCTCCTCACCACAGCCCGCTGAGGGCTTGGCTGATGGGTGGACGGAGAGAATAGCAGTGAATGAATGAATAAGGGAGTGAATGAATGATTGACAGGGATAGGGGCGTTTGTGAGTCTTCCTCAGGGAATTGTTCAATAGTAGATGCTTACTGAGGTCCTGTTATGGGCTGGGCCTTGGGCCACTGTGGGGAACGGAACAGACGCGGTCGGGGTCCATTATAAACCTGCCCTAAAGGATAGGAACCAGCTTTATGAGGGGTTTGTAGCCTGGGGAGGTCAGGTGGGGCCTCTGTGACATCCCAGGGTGGGGGCTGGTGTTTGGGCTGAGGCCTAATTAAGGACAGGAGTGGGCATGAAGTCGTCCCAGGCAGAGGGTACAACACGAGCGATGCCAGGAGTTGGCAGGGGCTGGGCTTACTCGGGGACAGAAAGGAGGCTAGTGGAGCTGAGCTCAGAGCCCAGAAGCTCCGAGACTCAGAGTGAGGCAGGCAGGCACCGGGCTCGGGCAGTGCCAGGTGCCGGACGCGGCTGCGGGGTATGCTGGGGCAGTGCGTGGGGCTTTTCAGGGACGACGCTTAGACCTGAGGATGCTGGCTCCTTGGGGGTCTTCACTCACCCATAGTCCCGGCAGGGAAGGGTGGCCGGGAGATCTCCCTGCCTTCACCCACCTGCTGGTCTGCCCATGTGACATCCACAGGTGCTGCCATCGTCACGACTGCTGTTACACTCGTGCTGTAGAGGCTGGCTGCAGTCCCAAGATAGAGCGCTACTCCTGGCAGTGCGTCAACCAGAGCGTCCTGTGCGGTGAGTTCTGGCGCCGCATACACCAACCCCCTCAAGTGTCCCCTGCGCACCCCCGGCAGAGCCAGGTGACTTCTGCGCCCTGTTGCACTAACATACCACTGCTCGCAACGCTCCGTAGACCACGCTCGAGTTTATCTAATATAAGTGATCTTTAACACGGAGCACTTGGAAAAAGAAAAAGAAAAAGAAAGAAACCTATTTCTTCTATGTCTGGAACAAAAAGGAAGAAGAAATGACACCAGGTATAAACAACCTGAATGTGCGTCAGAAAGGGTCTGGGTAAATAAACACATGACGTATTCTCACTCTGCAGCCTGGAGGGAGGGTATAAGGTAGAGCCGTACATGCTGACACAGAAAGAGGGTGAATGAAAAAAAACAAAACTGCAGGCCGGGCGTGGTGGCTCACGCTTGTAATCCTGGCACTCTGGGAGGCCAAGGCAGATTGTTTGAGCTCAGGAGTTCAAGACCAGCCTGAGCAAGAGCGAGACCCCGTCTCTACCAAAAATAGAAAAAATTAACCGGGCTTTTCTAGTACAGCACCATTTGTGTGCTTAAGAAAAGGAAAAGGAAAAAAACTTGCAAAATAGTACCATACTCCTTTCCATGGCTACACGTAGGCATCCACAAAGCCCAGAAAAAGCTGGGTAAGGATATGCTCCAAACTGAGGGTGGCTGTGGTCATCTCCAGGGACAAGATCAGGTTGAGGGGGCAACGGTACAAGGCAACTTCATGTTCGCTGTGTGTGCCTGTTATTTACAAGGAGAATGTCTTCATGAATTACTTGTGAATTAAAAGTGTAAAACGAAAGGGATGCACAGCCTGAAGTGTTTAAGGGGGACGCGCGCTGATGTCTGCAACTTACTTTGAAGTGCATCAGAACAGAACAAAACAAAAAGGCAGATGGGTGGGTAGAAAGAGGGATGGACCGATGGAGGGATAAGTGAGGAAGCTGAATATTAATCTGTGTAATGAATATACAGGTGTTCTCTGAATAATTTCTTTAACTTCTCTGTATTTTTGAAAATGTTCACAATGAAAATGTGACCAAAAAATAAATGGAAAGAAAGAGGATGACAGGAGGGCTCCGTGCCTCCATTTCCTCGCCTCCAGCCACCATGCGGGAGCCTCTCACCAGTGGGGCTGGCTCCACCTCGGTGTGGCGTGATGACCCTCTGGCCCCAAATAGTCTGTGTGAGGAGGGTCAGTGGCCTTGGCTGGGTCCCATCCTAGTGGATAGAGCGGTGTAGAACCGGGACTGAGCCTGTAGCCCGAGTGTCCATTTCCTTGGCCCCTTTTCCCTAAGGCTGATCCAGGCAAGAGTGGCCACTTCCCAGCTGGGGACTCCAGGAAATGGCCCTTCCCTCCCTGGGACACAGAGCCTTCATCTCTACAAAATAGGGACAACCGTGTTATATCACAAGCTGATGTTCCTTGGACCTCGTTGGTCCTGCACATGTTTCGCTTCGTCTGCACAGTGCTTAGAAAAGCAGTTTGAGCCAGTATTTGAAAAATCAATATATTTCACATAAACATCTGAACTTCCGAATGTTTCGTTTTCCTTAAAAAATTGGAGGCTCTCACAGCTTCAGTTCCAGTAGCCACCATTGGCTGGAGCTTCGAGGGGCTGCCACTCACAGGCAGGGCCTGTCTCTCATCTGCCCCAGTCCCCGCTGTGCCCTGTTTTCTGTCTGACATTGAGGACAAGTGCCGATCACCATATTTCATACTCCTTGTGCTGTTGATTCTGTTATAAAAGAGAAATATTTCTAACGAACCCAGGAAAACAGAAGGTAGACCAAAGGGCTGAATGTCTTGAGAAACATGAGAGTGCTGAGCCCGTTTACTTGTGCAAATGGAGAGTATTCCTGTGTTCCACGTACCTCCCTTGCTTCACTCATTGACACCGCCTACCCCAGTGGACAGCTGAGTTTGCAAACCCTTGCCTGGTGGTCCCTAGCTTCTGCCTTCGTTCATTTCTAGTTTTGTGACCGCGGGCAATTTCTGATCTCTCAGAGCCTCGGTTTCCTCATCAGTAAGCTGGAGGTAAAAATCAAAGCCGCCTGTTAAAAGGACAAAATGACAATGACACGATGCTTCATGCATAGTAGACGTCATTGGAGAAATGATCCAACACCGATTCTCCAGCGAGGATGACACAGCTGTAGCCCTTGGTCGCAGGGCTTTGAGGATTGCGTGAATGCAGCTCTAACTAACCCTGAGCCTCAAAAGGAGAAAGTTCTTTCTCTTGCAATTCTCTTTTAATCTTTCTAATTGCGTGAAAGAGAAAGCCTCAGTTCAGTGCTACTAATTTAGCTTTAACATCTCTTGAACACTTGCTGACCTCTTTTTAGCAGAGAGAGCAGGCTTCTGGCTTCTCTTATTTAAGAACAGTTCTATACCTACATTTAATTCTGTTTTTTTTTTTTTAAATTCTTTGTATCTGTCTACCTACCTATATGCTTATTTATCTGTAACCACAAGCAACATGTATTTAATGAGGATAATTGTCACATAAGCCATTCTCCCATCACAGTTTACATTTTACAGAACCAACCAACTTCTAAAGTTAAAAGAAAAATAAAACTGCAATTAAACATGTTATGCCTCTCAGGGCAATTTTACTTGATTTTGAAACAAAGCAATAAGAAAAGGAGTGAGGAGGAGAATGTATTTTTAAGATGACTTTCTGACGTTTGGTGTTTTCCATTTACGGTTTCCCTGCAAGTAAATAAAAAAGCTGAATCAATTTACAAACTAGAAGTAAGCAGTAGTACAGGCAGAATGTAGGTAAGGCTGGCGAGACTCGAAGTTATCTGAAGACCTGGACATGAGCCAGACAACTGGCTCCATCCCTTTTATTTCTATTTTCCTTTAATTGAAAATAAACATAACATAATAACCATTTTAAAATGTACAATTCAGTGATATTTAGTATATTCACAATGTCATCCAAGAACCACCAAAACATTTTTATCATTTCCCCTCAAAAAACCCATGCCCGCTAAGCCTGTCCACTTCTTCCTAACCCCAGCACCAGGCAAATTTGCCAGTTTGCTTTCTGTCTCTATGAATTTACCTCATCTAGATATTTCATATAAATGGAATCATGCAATCTGTAGGTTTTTTTTGCATCTGGTTCTTGCACTTAGCATAATGTTTTTGAGGTTCATTCGTGCTGTAGCATGTATTGGTGCTTCATTCCTTTTACGGCTGAATAATATCTATCCACTGTGTGGCTATATCACATTTTATTTATCCATTCATCCAGTAATGGACATTTGGGTTGTTTCCACCTTTTGGCTAGTGTGACTAGAGCAGCTATGAGCATTCATGAACAAGTATTTATTTGCACACCTGTCTTCAATGCTTTGGAGGCTATACCTAGGATTGCTAGGCTATATGCTAACTCTGTTTTACTTTTCGAGGAACCACCAAACTGTTTTCCAGAGCAGATGCACCATTTTATATTCTCACCAGCAATGAGTGAGCGATCCAGTTTCTCCACATTTATGCCAACACTTATTATTTTCTAGTTTTTTTTTATTAGTGGGAATGAGGTGGTATCTCATCGTGGTTTTGATTTGCTTTTCCCTAATGATTAATAACGTTGAACATCTTTTCATGTGCTTCTTGGCCATTTTTATATTTTCTTTGGAGAAATGTCTATTCAAACCCATTTTTAATTGAGTTGTTTGTCTTTTTGTTGTCGAGTTGTGAGAGTTCTTTATATATATTGGATACTAGATCTGAATCAGATATGTAATCTGTAAATATTAATTAGTATTTTCTCCCATTCTGTAGGTAGTCTTTTTACTTCCTTGATAATATCCTTGAGGCACAAAGGTTTTCAATTTTGATGAAGTCCAATTTATTTGTGGGTTTTTTTGTTGTTGTTGTTGCTTGAGTTTTGGTGTCCTAAGAATTCATTGCCAAATCCAAGGTCATGAAGGTTTACCCCTATCTTTTCTTCTAATACATTTCTAATTTTAACTCTTACGTTCATTTTGAGTTAACTTTTGCATATGGAGTGAGGTAGGGGAGTTCCTTCTTTTGCATGTTGTTATCCAGTTGTCTCTGCACCATTTATTGAAGAGACTATTTTTCCCCCATTGAATAGTCTTGCTGCCTTTGTTGAAAATGACTTGGCCCTAGATGGATGAGGGTTCCATCACGTTGAGCTAATGACTTGAGCTCTCTGAGCCTCAGTTTTCTCACCTGGAAGATGGGTGTGTGAAAATGAGAAAAGGGTTTAACATGATAAACAGACTGGAGGGGGATTTTTCTTCTCTCTCTTCCCCTCTCATCCTGATCTGACCTCTGCTACCTCCTCTAGAAAGAATTAAAGATCTGATGGGACTCTGCACTAAACCCCCAGCTTCTGCAGACTTGATCTGCTCTGGGGCAAAGAAGCTATCGTAAGTCTTACTAGACATATATTTTTAGATATGTGTGGATTCTCAGCCATAAGTCCTTACTATGAATTAGGAGTTGGCCTAAGAGCAAAGATGAACTAATATGGAGACATAATATAGAATTTTTTAGACTGAAAATGCCCCAGGCATTCTCTCATTCAGCCCTCTCATTTAGAGTTGGGGAGAGTAACTTGGCCCTAAAATGCCTCCTTCCAGTGTGGCTGGAGAGGAGTTGAAATGGGCTTAAATGGGAAATTTGCTAAAGACCTTTCCCTTCTCCCTTGAACTTGCATGTTCTGTTTGTTTCTACCGATGTGAAAATGATGTTTATAAAATAGGCTGGTGGAGTCTATGCCTGTTTACAGAACTGTCCTCCCTAAACCAAACGAAAAGAACCAAAATATCTATTATGCATTTTTGGCTAAAAATATTCCCTTATTCTGTTTGGAGATATTCTGAACATAGTTGTTTATTTAATTATAGGTTTGGCCCATTTTCCATTTATGGGCCCCACTTAAATATATTTAAAAATTTTTTAACCTATAATAATATTTACTGGCAGGCCTTAATTTTCAGCTTAACCTTTGGGAGCTACTTTTCCATTTAAGTTTTTATTCTTCTTGAAAAACGTGATGCCATCGGGTTGCTGAGGCCATGGAGCAGTGGGGCCTCCAGACTTGTCTTTGGGTGGCAGCCTTTGCATGTCTGTGTACGCTAAGTCTCGGACAGAGGGGGGAGATGGAGTATGTGATTGTTACCTAAAATAAGCTGTTTTTCTTGAAAGAGCCATCTGAAAGAGACTTGGAGAAAGGAGGCCAAGAAGTGCAGGCGGGAGTACTTTACGTAGGCTTCTTACCAGGGCTGCTCGATAACCCTGCAAAGTGGAGAGTGTTCCCATATTCTATGAGGACTCAGAAAGGGTAGGCAAGGTCCCAGAGCTGGGACATAGTAGAGCAGGCATTCCAAACCCAGGCTGCTACTGTCTTGTCTAAATGGATCCCCAAACAGTGTTATATTGATGCAGAAGAGAAGTCAAAGGTTC
The DNA here is from genome assembly GCA_963574435.1 of Cheirogaleus major. Taxonomy (NCBI): domain Eukaryota; kingdom Metazoa; phylum Chordata; class Mammalia; order Primates; family Cheirogaleidae; genus Cheirogaleus; species Cheirogaleus major. Next base: position 20,086 of record CAUYPO010042154.1, on the reverse strand, counting down.
TACAGACTTTGGACTCTGCCATTTGAAATTTTAATTTTAATTTCCTTTCCTATAAAATGGGGCTGACATCACCACCCTCCCAAATGGGGTTGCCGTGCTGACGCAGATCACCTAGGAAACTGTCAAGTGTCTTAGAAAGGCAATGTATGACCCGTCCTGCCCTCAGTTTTACTGGCCTTCCCACGTTTACCCTTGAGTCTCTGCAGGTCCCTACTTAACCTCAGTTTCCCCGCTTCTTCCAGGACCAACAGAGAACACATGCCAAGAACTCTTGTGCAAGTGTGACCAGGAGATTGCTTACTGCTTAGCCGGGACTGAGTACAACTTAAAACTTCTCTTCTACCCCAATTTCCTATGTGAGAAGGACTCGCCCAAGTGTGACTGACCAGCTCGATTGCACGTTCTTTCGAACAGGAAATAAAGCTCCTTCTCAAGAATGAACAGCAGCATTGAGTTCTTTGCAGGAGGGAATGGAAGCCAAGTGATAAAGCCACAACCCTTGTGTTTGCTTTCTCTCCCCATTCAGGAACTCGGGGCTGGAGTCTGTTTGGTTTCCAGTTTGATTAAGGTCAAAAGTCCTGTGCCTATTTAATAAAACCATGACTGTATTTATGACTGTGTTGGGTTTGGTACCATTTTTGAGGTTCAACCTTTACGAAAAGTTGGTCTTTGTCTTCTAGCCTGCTCCTGCTGGCCAGTTGTCAAATGTGAACACGTACTGTGCACCTGGTCATGTTCTGGGTCCTGGGTCGCAGCAGTAAACAAGATGGCGGTCACATGATGCCCACCCTTGTGAAGTTCAAGTCTAGTAGCTGTTAGGTTAAGAAAGGGTATTCCCCATCCCACTCTACTTTCAATGGTTAAAATTTATTTCCCGATTATGAAAGAAGTATATGCTCATTGCTTTAAAAAAAAAAAAGGAAAATACAGAGAAACATGGAGCAGAAAAAAAAATCACTGCAATGCCCACAATCCAGAACAATCCCTGTTAGCATCTCAGCGTGCTGTCCAACAGTCTTTTCTAGTTTTAAAAATGTAGTTGAGATTATACCATATGATTTTCGTAAGATTTTCTCCATGTCATTAAACATCTTCAGAAACTTTAAATAGATGTACCAGATACCATTTTATAGAGTAATAACTTTTGGATATTGGAGATATTTCCTGTTTTTATCAATTGCTGTGATAAAGATGCTTAGAAATAAATCTTTGCCACCTCCGACCTCTACAGCCTGTTTCTTTAAATTCCTTAACCCAGATTTGTAGAAATGGCCGTTTTTGGACCAACAGGGGTCTAAGTATTTTAAATAGACACTGACACCCTCTTCCGGTACACCCAAGCTTACTATGATTGGCAGAGGGTCTGCAGGAGGAGAGAGGCAGCCTCTGGCCCTGGACTGGGGTGAGTGTGCCCGCCCCTCCTGCTGGCCGGAAGCATCGAGAGTCCAGCCCAGCCTGTTTGCCACCAGCTAAGTCTCCCTTGCCCTCCTTCCCCAAGCAGACCTGGGTATATTACTCATCCTTGAAGCAGGGTATGGGAGCAGATGGGGACAGTGTGGGAGGCCACAGGTGGGGCTGGGCAGCACTGGCCTGGAGTCTGGCAGCCTGTGGGTGGCCCAGGCCCCACTCCGCCAATGCCAGCCAGCACCAGCGCCATGACCTTTGCCAGCCAGCCTCCACCTCCTCATCCGGCAAGGAGGACCCTGGCAACCCCGCAAGGCATGAGACCAGGATGTACAAACACCACGGTGTCCCCAGACCCACAGTGCCATCAGTGTCTCTGGCAGGTCATGAGTGTTAAATAGGTAAAGCCAGGCAGCCCTGGGGCCTCACGAGCAAACTCAAGGAGGAAGAAAACACTCTCCCTCCTTTCTCTTCTCATCCCTTAGGTGGCTCCGTGGCTCCATGCCTGCATCGGGCTGGGGGACTTAACCATGGCTAGCAGATTATGTTGGGCAATTTTTTTTATTTAAAAAAAAACTCAGTTTTTCTATATATAGAGAGGTTTTATCTATATTAAAAAAATCTTTATTTCAAGTAATTTCTTCAAACTTTCAGATGCAAAGTTTGAATAAAATCTTCACTCAAAGATACAAAGGGTTAATGAATGGTTCACGGAGTCACAAAAGAACACTTTGGATGCAAGCTTATCTCTGGCCAGGCTCCAGAGAGATGCCATTTCACACCTGCTGTTGTCACACTGGAAGGAAATGAAAGGTCGTAGTTCAGCTCGTGCCATAATTAGAATCACAGCGCTTGGTGCGATTATACTTGCTGCTTTATACATCAGGACAGGACAATGAAGATTATACAGTGTGAGGTCAATTTACGAAATGTCTCCTTGAACAAAAAGGACTATCCTGGAATTTATTTTACAGATTAAATTCTTAAAAACAAAACAAAACAAAAACCCTAATATAAGTTTTACATAGCACTAAGGCAGCTGATGGGAATTAGCCCCCACGAATGCCTCACATCCCACTCATCTCCATGCTCAGAGACAGGCATCCAGACTTTCAATGATTACAAAAAAAAAAACCCCAGAGACTACAAGTCTAACCATCATTCTAGTCTCAAACTGAATCCTTTCAGAGGCTTTACTCCAAAACCTAGTAACTCTTCAATGAGACAGAGCTGTTGATTGAATTTTGGGTTTTCCTCTGCACTTCTTATGTGAAACTGTCTATGCCTATGACAAAATTTTATCCTTGTTTTCCTAAACTTGACTTCTAGGACAGGCCTGGCCCCAACAAGCCTGGTCTCAGGCGCTGGGAGCCTCTGTCAGTTCCTGAGGTTGCGGCAGAGGGCGGCCGATGTGGCGGCCTTCCGATGTCGCCCATACCACATCCTCTGGGGACCCTGAGTCTTGCCGGCTGTCATGGACTGAGCCTCCCAAGTCCCTGTGAGGAAGGTGGCCGGGTAGAAGGGCTGCTCCTGTGTTGGCCAAACAGACTGTCCTCCCCATGCTGGGGAGTCCCTGCTGCCATGCTGACACAGGCAGAGGGTCGGGAGGATGTGGTTGCAGCCTTTTGACATACAAAGCAGCACCTTGCTCTGCCAGGGTAGAAAGTGGGAAGTCCGCTCCGTGCCTTAGCCCTCGCAAGTATCACAGCTTGGACATCAGGGAGACCAGAAGAGTCCCTCAGAGCCTGGGCAGCGCCAGTCACAACACCTGAGTTTCCAGCCGGCGGACTTCCTTGACCACGAGATCAATGTTAATAATTGGGTTAAAGTACAGGGCCCAATAAAACAGACAGTTGCAGACAAACTGAGGAATGAGGGGCCAGAACATGGCCACAAAAAGCCCTTGTGTTGATACTTTCCAGAAATGGCTCCACATCCTCTGAGGCACAGTCCTGAAAAAGGAAGAGAAGCGGTTCAGAGGCAGAACTAGGGTGGCGTTTCTAACGACGCTGCCTGAGTGCACAGACCCCGGGCTTTTCCCCACTGCCTCAAGTGTGGCTGCCTGCGCTGCAAAGACCTCGTCTCTGCCCCCAGGGCCCGAGAAACCTTTGCCTCACCAACCCATCTTCGACTCCCAGGACGAAGCCCAGAGGGTCCCTCCACAGGCACTATGTCCTGTCCCCACGCCCAGCGAGGCCTCCCTGTTCCAGCCCCAACCCCACTTACACATCTTTTTTATCATACATATTTTCTCCACTAGGCTACGGGCCCTCAGAGACTGTCTTCTTTACCAGAAGATCTGCAGTATCCAGCAAAGAGCCAGGGGTACACTAAGGGCACGGATATGCCTGTTCTGGGCAAGAATAAATGAGTCTGCTGAATCAAAACAAAGGAGGGAGGTTTCTGTCAGGTTCTCAGAACTATTTATAAGGCTGTGAGTCACAGGATGTCAAGAGGAAAGGCTGCTGGTGTGGTGGCAGTGTTACCTGCTCAGCCGCCATCCCCTTCTTCTAGAAAGAGCTTCTAAGTTTTCCTTCGAGGATTCTCCCTCCCTTATTCTTTTCCATGTGGTCTGGGTGGGGCCGAAGCCAGCCCCTGACTGTGGGGTGAGCCCAGGCCTCGAGCTGGCCGAGATCAGCCTTGCACACCCCGGCATGGAGCGATGGGTTTGGCGGGCACCTGACCCAGGCTAGGCCAATCAGAACAAAGGCATGTGAGTCCTGAGACCGTTGCAAGTGCTACGTGGAAAGAAGTGCTTTCTTTCCGCCTGCTTTGCTAAGCTGCTCAGATGGAAGCCTGGCGTGGCCAAAGCCCCCACATGAAGATGTCCTGAGGCTGGACACAGGAGAGAACAGCGCTGTGAGAGGGAGAGAAAGAGTCGGTCCTAATGACAGCATTTGGGTCCCTGAGTCCAGCAATGCTAAAGCCTTAACTAGGCAGTTCGTCTTTAGTAAACCCAGTTTAGGTTGGTTTCTATCACTTGCAACCAACACTCCTGAGTCAGAGACTGTCTAGTCTAATGTGCTCATTTTATGCATTAATCAGAGAAGTTATTACCGTCCCAGATGGTGGCAGATCAGGATTAGAACTCATGACTACAGAATTCCCCATCAGATCTCTTTATGCTCTGCTGTACTGCTGTTTTCCATAAAGGACCCTTTTCTTCTCACTTGCTTATTACTTGATTATTAAAATCCTTTGTTGCCTATCCCCTAAATCAAATGGTATATTATTACACAGAGATAAGATATAGGGAAACACTTTAACAAGGAGCACCATGAAATGTTCCCCTTTTCAAACACAAGGCAACTTTCCTATTCTCCGCTTATGTACTGTTTCTCAAACCAGAGACTGAGGAGTCTTGGTAGACAGAGGATTTATTTCCTTTTCCAGTTTGAGGTATATTTCAAAGAGGACCTTTCCCCCACTTGGTATTTCTTTCCCAGCCCCTGCTGCTCCAACCATCTCCGACATAAAAACACACTTACTTCAGTTCGCTTCTTGACCAGATTCTCCAAAAGGAGAATAACTCCAGGACTGAGAGTAACATGGCATTGACGATGAGAAACCGTGACGTCCAGTAATGGACCTCCAGCCAGTCCCAAGCAAATTCAGCAATCAGCTGGTATGGAAGGAAGGAGTATTTGACAAGGAATTCTCTCCACTGCTTCCATGTGGGCTCCCTAAGATCCTTGAAAAAGAACACACAGACACAAAAAATAATGGGGACTGACTTTTACACAAGATACTGTGATCATCCCAGTGAGTTTTACATTTATGAAAATACACACACATACACATATATCCAGCAATCTAAAATGAAATTTCCATCCATCATCTCATCTTATAATAATTAATCTTAAATTAGATAAATGTTACCACAAAAGTTTGAATTGGAATGCTTGCCACATAATTGTGGAAGCCAAGAAGCAAAAATCTAAGCATGAAGTATGAATAAGGGGACTGGAATGAATTTAAATTAACCAGGGTTTTATTACTTATTATTTATTAGTAACCATCACTGCATGGCTCAAGCCATTCCCTAAATTCAACATCTTAGCTGTGCTAGAATGATGACAGTTTGTGGGGAAATGGCACACACACACTCCCCTCGAAAAAAAGTTATTCTTTCGTGGTGGTGGTGATGGGGGAAGCTTTTCAACTACAGATATTAGCACATAAAAATGTTAGCCCGATGAGTGGTGGAGGCTGCTAGGGCTTGTTAAAATGGAAAGGTTGGGGCCACTGCGTTCCGGGTCTGGCGAGACAAGTAACAACTAGAAACCGGGTGATCAGAGGCACACTGTGCAAGGGGCCAATTAGCAGGCTTTAAACCGCATTCAAGGCTGAAGTCAGTTAGGCAGGTATTTAACTATATTGTTTAAAAAGAGTCTTTGGAGATTTAGAAATTCCATTTCAATATGTATAGGTATGGATTATATATGAGATTCCCACATCCATGTGACTTTTTGATACAAACAGGTCAGAAGGACGGGCCCCAGGAGTAGCAAAACAAAGGCTGTTATGCTCAAATGACCTACTAGACACAGAGAAATCGCCCCCAGTGAATGGGGTCCACTGACAACTCGGAAGAAACCCACGGGTCAAACTGGAGAAAGGCGCCATGGTGGATAACCACCGTGCGAACAGCCCTGCGCCAGCTGACGAGCTGACTTCCATCGGACAGCTGGACAACGATGGGTACTAACCCTGCCACGGCAGGACAAGCAGTTGTGCTTTGGGAGTCCTGTTAACATCTTTCGTATCGCATAGAAATCTCTAAGACATACGCCAGGGACCACACGTTTTTGGGCAAACTGCACGTTATTTAAATCATCTTAACTACAGTGAAAAACGAGAAAACTCGTGAGCGGTCTTTAACAGATGACGCGTGAAACAGGAGAAAACTCGTGAGCGGTCCTTAAGGTGTTAAGAGACAGATGACCAACTGGAAGGCCCATAAATCTAATCCTTTAGGGCAATCTGGACCTATATTCTTTTATAACAAAAGCATTTTTTTCTTTTTTTACCATTTCAAGTCCAGAGGGTAGCCCCTCTTGCTATGTAATGCAGGAAACAAAATGAACTTCTAGGAGTGGGGACGGTCATGCTTTATTTTCTTCTGCAGCAGGGACTCCCTGCAAAATTCACACGAAGGCTGGATGTTGTCTGCTCTCCATGACAGGCTACAGCCACGTCTCCATTTCCACACCACACCGGGGGACGGTCGAATATTCTAGTCAAGGCATTCTGCAGACCTACCAGAAGCTTGGTGATGATGTCCTCCCCAGAGCTGTCTTCCTGCAGAGGGCAGATGGTGTGGATGAAGGGCAGGAAGGTGTCTGTGTAGTCAAACAGGTACAGGTACAGCAGACCAAGTCTGGGGGAGCTCTTGAGGGCGTATAGCAAGAACAGGGACCTGCCTGGGTTCACAGCCTGCAGGGGACGAGGCAAGCACAGGGCCACATTACAATTGTGGCGGCCAGCTTCCCACCATGCCCCTTCTAACCTCCCGCTCTCTGCAGTCACCCTTTTTGCATGGTGTGCACAAACAGTGCATGGATGAATAGCAAGATGAGGCTGAGTCATCCATATGCTAGGCTACATTCTACATATCAGATGTGGGGAGCGGGTGGAGGGGTACAGATGAAGTAAGGATGGCCATGAGTTGTAACCATTGAAACTATGAGTAAAATCGCCCCTCTATTTTTGTATATATCTCAAATTTTTTATAGTGAAAGATTTAAATAAAAACAATCCAACTTGTGAAATGGCTGATTCCAGGCCTAGGGCAGGAAAGGTATAAGAGTAACTTGAACATCTCCACAAATGAAACTATCAAAGACTAATGAGGTCATGTCAAAAGGACTCACCAGCAAGTACGTTATGCCTCAATTCAAAAGTTAAAGTTTATAAAGCGATACAAGTAGATCTACCATTTGATCCAGCAATCTCATTACTGGGCATCTACCCAACAGAACAAAAGACACTCTATAAAAAGACACCTGTGTGGTTACCTTGTGACTGCAAGGAGAAAAAGAAAAAAATTTAAAAAGAAGAAATTAAATTTTATAAAAAAATTGTTTAAAAATAAATAAATAAATTAAATAAAAATAAAAAAATAAAAAAAGACACCTGCACTCGAATGTTTATAGCAGCACAATTCACAATTGCAAAGATATGGAAACAATGCAAGTGCCCATCAATTCATAAGTGGATTAATAAAATGTGGTATATGTATACCCTGGAGTACTATTCAGCTATAGGAAACAATGGTGATCTAGCACCTCTTGTATTTTCCTGGATAGAGCTGGAACCCATTCTAAGTGAAGTATCCTAAGAATGGAAAAATAAGCACCACATGTACTCAACAGCAAATTGGTATTAACTGATCAATGCCTAAGTGGAATATAGGAATAACATTTATTGGGCGTCAGGCAGATGGGAGGGGGAAGGAGGGGATGGGCATATATATACATACATAATGAGTGTGATGCCCACGACCTGTGGGATGGACATGCTTGAAGCTCTGACTCCAGGGGGGAAAGAGGGGGAAGGCAACACACGTAACCTAAACATTTGTACCCTCGTAATATGCTGAAATTAAAAAAAAAAATCTAAAAAAACAAAAAGGTATAAAGTTTAAAAAATGGACTCAGAAAATAACGTGAGGAACTTCCTACTCAAAAAAGGACAATTTGGCTGGACGTACTGGCTCATGTCTGTAATCCTAGCACTCTAGGAGGCCGAAGTAGGCAGATCATTTGAGCTCAGAAGTTCGAGACCAACCCGAGCAAGAGCAAGACCCCGTCTCTACTAAAAATAGAAAGAAATTAGCTAGACAACTAAAACAATAAATAGAAAAAATTAGCCGGGCATAGTGGCGCATGCCTGTAGTCCCAGCTACTCGGGAGGGTGAAGCAGAAGAATCGCTTGAGCCTAGGAGTTGGAGGTTGCTGTGAGCTAGGCTGACGCCACGGCACTCTAGCTGGGGCACGGAGTGAGATTCTGTCTCAAAAAAAAAAGGGACAATTTGAGCATCAATCAGAATAATAACTAAAGCATACTGAAACACATCAAGAATGTAAAATCTTCAGTTAATGATCCTAAAGAAAGTAAGTGGCTACCTTCAGAGGAAAATAGGGAAAATGTCATTATCCTGAAACTGATAAACAAAGGGAAAGAATCAAGCGATTAACCTGCCTTTCCTGTACAGACTGTCCTCAGGGTGATTACATGATGATGGAAAAGCCTCTGTTTTTAAGATTTATTTCAGCTAATAAGTGAAGAAGGAATGAAAGAATTACATCACCATTTTGCAACCCCTAATGAACCAATGGATCTAAACAATGATCACAGTAGCTGCTGCCGTCAGAAAAAGGGAGATCACTGGATGTTATGAGCCTCTTACTGGAAGAAAACAGCAGCACCTAGGAAATAGTCTTGCCAAAACATCACACCTGAACCAAAGCAAGTCTCTAGATCTAATTGCTAGACTCCCTGATATACAGGGGACAGAGGGACTGCTAGGGGTACCTCAGAGACAACAGCAAAATTCCAAAATGTGGGAAAACTCTATAGGACAAAATGATCTGGTTTCTTCAATAAATAAATGTGGGGTAAAAAAAGAGAGAGACTCCAGAAACTAAAAGAGACTTAAGAGACGTAACAGCCAAATGTAGACCTTCTTTGAATCCTGATCGCAAGAAACCACCTATCAAAAAAATAAAGTGGGAAATTTGAAAACTGACAAGTTATTCGATAACATGAGAGGATTATTTTTAACGGGAGGGAGTACAATGGTGATATTCTAATTGTGTCTTTTAAAAATCTTCACTTTTTAAGCCGGGTATGGTGCCATGTACCTGTAGTCCCAGCTAACTGGGAAGCTGAGGCAGAAGGATCACTTGAGCCCAGGAGTTTGAGAGACCAGCCTGGGCAACATAATGAGGCCCCATATAACAAAAGTAGTCTTTACCTTTTAGAGATTCACGCTGAAATATTTACCTATGAAAAATATAGTAGCTCAGATTTTTAAAATGATCACAGGTGAGAGTAGGTGGGGGAATTAATGAAATAAATGTGGTCTCCGGTTGCTGTTGCGAGTATGGGTAGATGGCAGTTTCGTACTAAAGGAACACAGGTCCCAGAAACAAAGCTTGATTGTGTCCAGCCAGGTTATGGTAAGTACAAGAGAAAGGGAGATGACCAGTTCCCCTGTGTAGGTCTGGTGTCAATGTGAGTGCCGAACCAAAAAGCTACTTCCCATCAGAAAAGGAGGAAAAAACCAACTACCCAGTGATGTGATTATGATGGCAGCACTACATGGGGGGAGCCATCTCCCTCATGGTGCTGAGAGCACTGGCACTCAGGCGGAGCTGCGTAGGGACACAAGTCTTTCGGCTCACTGCCAAGTGCTGCCCTCAGGAAGGCGCTGGGTAGCTCAAAAAGCAGAAGAAGCTGAGTCATGATAAGATTCTTCTCACATTCGCATTTGTTTTGCTTAATATTAAAGATTACAAGATGACTTGTACATATTTTAAATGGGAGTGATTGCTAGATACAAGACTCAGAAGTGTTCTGCCAGATTTTTCTTTTTTTAAGAGACAGGGTCTCATTATGTTGTCCAGGCTGGACTTGGACTCCTGGGCTCAAGCGATCCTCCTGCTTCAGCCTCTTGTGTAGCTGGGACTACAGGAACATGCCACTGTGCCCGGCCATGTTCTGCCACATATTAAAAACCACTCTGGAACTAAAAAGTCCAGAGTTTGACTGCATTAACAAGACAAATAATTTATGATAAAAAAGAAGGATTTTTTTAATATTAAAAAACAAATGACAATAACACAAAAAACAACAAATCTACCTCAGGAGCCCCATATCCCTTCTTTAAAAAATTTGAACTAGTTTTTAAAGCAATATATACAAAGTAAACAAACATCTTTTCAAGAGGCCCAGAGATATATTAACTGACAAATAAAATTCTCCATCCCATCTAAGTCTCATTTCCTGGATAAAACCAGTGGTAACACTTCCTGTATCCTTCCAGAAATTTTCTATGCATATGCAAATATGTAGATACATACAAATTTATAAGTTTTCTAATATGCTTTCTTTATTTTCAGTTACTAATACATCTTGGGCATCCTTCCTCATGAGCACACAGTCACCCCTTCTTTTTCAATGCTTGCCAAATGGGCATGCCTTATTGATTCAACCTGTTCCTAATGATGGGCACTCAGGTTGTTTTCATGTGCTGCTATTATCAACAATGCCGCAGTAAAACAACTTGTTTAATGACTTTTCATGAATCAAACGTTCCGTTCTCACAATGACCCTATGAGATCATTTACCAAGGAGGAAACAGGCAGGAAGAGGCCCAGGTACTTGCTGGTGTTCCCACAGCCAGTGTGTCCTGGAGGAGCCCAGGCAGGTGGGCGCCAGAGCCTTGCTACTGATGGAGGCGCTACGCTGCCTCTGCTCCTAGTGCAGAGAAGTGAAGATTCCAAGTGTTCAAATGCCTCTTTCCTCATAGTATTAGATGTTCTCATCCTTGACAATATCATAGGTGAAAAAAATGACATTTGGTTGTTTCAGTTTGCACTTGTTTAATTATGAGAGCACTTTCCCCCATAAGTTGATTAGTTATTTGTATTTATTTTTCTCCATGATGTCTTTCGTAGGGCACAAGTCTATGTATTCCAGATATTCTATAACTGATAAAAATACAGTATTTGCTTTACAGTACAACAGTCATTAAATCCTCTCAGTGATGGAGAAACAGCTGGTACAGATATGTTGAAGATCAAGTTCTCAGTATCTAGTAAAGCTGAAGACATGTGTTAATTGTACCTAGTAACTCCACTTCTCAGTGTATACCATAAACTCTTACATATGAGCATACGAACTTCCCAAGAACGTTTATTCTTCCCAGCAGCACTGTTTATTTTTATTTATTTATTTATGTTTTGACACAGAGTCTCACTTTGTCACCTGTGGCGTCAGCCTAGCTCACAACAACCTCAATCTCCTGGGCTTAAGCGATCCTCTTGCCTCAGCCTCCCAAGTAGCTGGGACTACAGGCATGCACCACCCCACGCAGCTAATTTTTATTATTTTTAGTAGAGACTGGGTCTCACTCTTGCTCAGGCTGGTCTCGAACTCCTGAGCTCAAGCGATCCTCCTGCCTCGGCCTCCCAGAGTGCTAGGCTTACAGGCGTGAGCCACCACGTCCGGCCAACAGCACTGTTTCTAATAGCAAAAATGAAACCCCTCTCAGTGTCCATCAATAGGAAAATACATAAACTGCCATATACTCATGCAATGGAATACTGACCATAAGAGTAAACTGTTGCCACATATAAAAGCTACTTGCAGAAGGATATATTGAGTTCATTGAGGCGTCATTAATGAAGGGTAAAAGCCTGTAGGACAATGCTCCTATTGCTTGTGGACACACACCCACAGTACAAGTAGGAAAACAGGCCCAGGAAGCACAGCACCAGCTGCAGGAACGTGGTTACTTCTGGAGAGGGAGGGGTACTTGGGGTTTCAATCCTATCTGTGATGTTTTCTTTCTTAAGCAGTGGACATGCAGATGACTGCTAAGTTGTTTTCCATACTTTTTTCACTTAAAAAAATAAAGAGTTTACCTTATATTCCCAGAGATTTTGGGGGGGCTTCATGCCTAGTGCTTTGACACGTTCTAGCTCCATGAGGATAACTCTTCTGTGGCTGCTGTTTTCTATGGTATATGGTGCCCTGGAAAATTCTTCCTCTGTCAAGGTTAAAAGCAATCTGTGGATGGACGGGGGTAGGAGGAGATTTCTTTTGAGATTATATATTGCAAGCAAACTTTCCACATTCAGAGCTCTACCTTATTGACTAAATACTTTAGGCTTGAAGTTAAGGTGAGACATTTGATATGTGCAATGACATTAATAACAGCAAATAATTGAATTGCTTACTATTTGCCAGGGACTATCTGGAAATGCTTTCCATAAATCATCACTGATGCACTGAACAGTTCTGCAGGGAGAGTAGCATTACGCCCCTTTAGTGGATCAGAAAACTGGCTTAGAGAAATAAGGTGACGTGCCCAAGGCACACCCAGGTCTGTTTTGTTCCTAAGCCTTTGATTTTCCAGTTACACACTCTGACCTTTCACATATTCTATTGTTGTGTGTATATATAGGAAAAAATTAGAAGGAAATCAAATAAAACATTATAACATTAAGAGTAGTTGTTTTGGGGTAGGGATTTAATAAAAATTGCTAGAGACTCTTTATCTGCTCTCCTCATCAGAAAACAGTAATTTGCCATTAAAAACATCACCATACGCTGGCGGAAGCGGAAGAGAGATCGGCAGGCACACAAAACCACTGGCGGAGGAGTGTAAATTAACGGTCCTTCTGTGGATACTTTGGTAATATTTATTCAGGCTGTACAGAGCTATTCCCTCTGACTCAGCAATTCTAGTTCTAGGAATTTATCCTCTGGGAGACAGTTATGCAAAAACACATTGTAATAACGAGGTAGAGAATTTTTTAGATCATAAGTTTGGGAGGTGAATTTCTATAAAAAAATATTAAAGTGGGAATATTTCTCTTCTGCAAAGGAAAGCTCAGTGGAGTGGAGAAGTGACTGGAGTGGGAAGGGTAGCAGCGGGCAGCCCCACAACGAGTGGATCTCGGGTCTAAAATAAATGACTTAGAGCGGCTGCTCCCATCGCTGTGTGGTGTTCTACGTAATGCCTCCACTCAGGGGGTGGCTATATAAACAAATATATTAATATATATACACATGTACACATATAAACAGAAGTCTGTCTAGTACAATAGTATTTTCAGTTTAAATTACAAATAATACATTTATATATTATAAATAGGATTATAAAGATATGTCACTTTCAATATCATACAGTTCCATATTATTTAAAAAAAATAAATATGTTAGTTTTATAATCAGAAGGCAACAAAGAAATTAAGATTTCATTGATATAGCTGCTATGGAAAATAATTTGACAGTCAAAATAGAGTTACATATGACCCAGCCATTCCACTGCAAGACATTACTGAAAATACATGTCCATGCAAACACTTGCACGTGAATGATCATAGCAGTATTATTCACCATAGCCAAAAAGTGGAATCAACTCAAATGTCCATCAACTGATGAATGAATAAAATGTAGCGTACCCATACAACAGAGTATTATTCAATCATAAAAAGAGTGAAGTACTGATACATGCTACATCATGGGTGAACCTTGAAAAAATTACGTGAAGTGAAAAAGCCAGCCACAAAAGCCACATATTGTATGATTCCATCTATGTGAAATGTCCAGAATAGGCAAATCCATAGAGACAGGAAGTAGAACGGCGTTTGTAGGGGCTGAGGGAGAAATGAGGATTGACTACTGAAGGGTAACAGCTTTCCTGGGGAGTGATGAAAATGTTCTAAAACTAGATGGTGATGGTTGTATGTATTTGTGAATATATTAAAAACCATTGATTATACACTTCAAATGGGTGAATTTTATAGTACTGTGTTTCCCCGAAAATAAGACCTACCCATAAAATAAGCCCTAGCAGGATTTCTAAGCATTTGCACAATATAAGCCCTACCCCAAAAATAAGACCTAGTGATGGGCATGGCTATGCAGCGCATCTGCACAACCCATGCATTTCGTCGCAGAGCAGTCAAGATGAGCAGCCCTTCTCATCTGCCCCATGAGAGCTCTACTGCTCAACATGACAGACTGGGGCCAATGGTTCTAAAGGAAATAGAGTCGCAAGAAATTCAGGATGGAATTTGGGGTTTGGAGAGTTATGATGATGTTCCAGAAGAAGACGACTTAACTATATTTGAATAAATGAGGATTGTTGTATCATACTTAAAAAAAATAACACATCCCCTGAAAATAAGCCCTAGGGTGTCTTCTTGAGGAAAAATAAATATAAGACCCTGTCTTATTTTCGGGGAAACACGGTATGTGGATTATGTCTCAATACAGCCATTTTATAAAATGTCCATGGTGTCAGAAGACTTTGCTCCTCACCTTCCATTTACTCTTTCAGATAAAAACCTGTCCCTGTAGAGAGAGGCCCAAGGGCCCAGCTGCTCCAGCCAGAGGACAACTTCTTCTGCTGTCCATTTGGCCACAGCCTTGTGGACCAGGAGATCGTGCTCAGATTCCCTGCTGCTCCAGTGATACACAAGCAGGACCACCTGGGGAAAAGTGACAGGGACCTTAAACATGGAGAGGTGAGAGAAGCCCGTTTCTCAATACACTAGTGTGGGGCAGGGAAGGGAAAAGGCTGAGCTCAAAGAGAATGATGCTGAGTGTGTACATGGAAGCAGGGCGATGCCACTGCCACGGAGAACCAGGGAGCACAACTGTCCTTGGAACATCTCTCTGACTGCTGGGCAGTGAGGGAACAGAGGCCAGAACAGGACTCCTCGCAGGACACCTGGGAGCAGCTGCACCCTTGACTCCATCAGCTTGGTCAACATAACTGACTCATGTACTTTTTCTATTGGAAAAAAATTTAGATTTTTGTAGCATAGAACTTAGAAAGAAAATAAGCCTCTACATTGGAAAATAAGCCTCTGCATTGGAAGCCTCTACAAGTTAGTGGTGCATACTTAAGACTGACTCATCAAGGCAGACATGGTCTTGAATTCCAGTCCTACCACCTTTCTGCATCTGTTTCCTTAGCTCTATAGGAATAATAATAATGGTGACTGCTGCATAGGTTATCAAGAGGATTAAATAGGATAAAGCTAACATTTACTGGGTGCTAACAATTATGTGGTCTACTTGAGTAAGCAACATTCCTGGAGAAATCATACAACCCAGCGGATTTCAGTGTAGACAGTGAATTACATGCAGTCACGTCATCAATTTTTTAAGCGATTTCAAAAGCAATGACTTCAGTGGAAAACAACAGTAGGGGGATCAGGGCTGGGGTACACAGAGACATAGCAATAGACTTACTGCCACACCAGTTAAAGCTGTGAGCACTCCGGAAAAGAATCCCCCTCCTCTCTGCTGATTCACTTGGCCTGTGTGGGGAGCTACAGGAATCTGATCATTCCCATATTTTTGAAAGGCTGCAAGACTTTGTACTATGTCATTATTCTGCTGAATGTCTTCAAATCTCATTCTAATGGCATCAGGAAATAGCTTTTCAATGGCATCCCTATGGAGAATAGAGAAAAAAATCACAAGATAGTTGTTTGACTAAATATATTAATACTTATAATGTTTAGAGGCCAAAATAATGGTCAACATTTAATGATATACAGATATCCTAGGTGAATTGACAAGAATATCTGTCATAGTCCTGTTGGTAAAAGAAAACAATTAGAAGCAATCTCATGTCTACTATTTAGGGAAAGAGTTAAATAAAACATGGTATATTCATTCAATGGAGTACTACATAGTTTTCAATGAATTTACTGGATCAGTATGTGTCAAGATAGATAAATTTACGAAACACATATTGTTGAATAAAAATAGTAAACTGCAGAACCATACGGAGTGTACACCACTGACTGAGAAAATACTTGCATTTTCTATTGGCACACATATGTTTAAAAGTATTTTTTAAAATCTTAAAGAAATGACAACTAATTCATAAGTGAAATTACTCAGGAGAAAAGGAAGGAAGGAAGGATTCTAACATGGAGAAAGAGGGGTCAAAGAGGTCTTCCTTTATCAGAAATGTTCCAATATTTTTAAAAGAATGTAAACAATGAATAGATATATAGTATGTATTGCTTAGGTTATTAAAATTAGTTTGCAAAAAGGGGAAAAGAGCAAAATTTAGTAGCAAGAGAAAGGCCAACCATCAGGTTATAGTATAAGGCTGTTTTCATTTTCAATTATACACCATCAGAGACCCCTCCTTCAATTTAAGATTAACCCTCAGGTAAAGCAAGCCTGACAGGTAAGAGCAAACTGTAAATACATTTGCTGTGAAAAAGAGACTGTTGGGCTAATGGTTTCATGGAACTTTCTGGTACTCTGTTGATAATTGAGAAGGCTGCATACATTGCTAAGGTAACAGAAGAGGGGACAAGGATTTACACCTCAAAGACCTTAGAGGCACATTGTGACCACAAGGAAGCAGAAAAGAAAGGTAGCTTTGTCTGTGTGATGCTATGCATGAGAAACTATTCATGTGATAACTGCAACAAAGTTTATAAAAAGATTTTGAAAATCAGCATCACATCAGTTATTCAGAATTATACAGTTATACCACTTTCTCTATTAGACCTAAGGTGTTCTCAGTAAATATTAATACAAATCAATAAAAAGTATTATATGACACAGGATTACAAGCAATGGTCTGATAACTAAAACAGATTTTTTTCTGTCACTTATAATAAATAATAAACAAATTATGGGCTGGGTGCGGTGGCTCATGCCAGTAATCCTAGCACTTTGGGAGGCTGAGGTGGGAGGATTGCTTGAGGCCAGGAGTTCGAGACTAGCCTGAGCAAGAGCAAAACATCATCTCTACAAAAAATACAAAAATTAGCTGGGTGTGTTGGCATGCACTTGTAGTCTCAGCTACTCAGGAGGCTGAGGCAGGAAGATTGTTTGACCCCAGAAATTTGAGGTTGCTGTGATCTAGGCTGACGCCATGGCACTCTAGCCCGGGTGACAGAGCGAGACCCTGTCTCAAAAAAACAAAACAACAAATTGTAGTCACCAATGAGGAAGAGAGTCTGGATTTTTCAGCCCCTCCACCCCGCTTCTTTTTTTGATTTTCAGGTCCTTGAGTCCCTAATTCATATTTGAGCAGATGCAGAGTGACCACCCAGGAAGTGAGCTCCAAATCTGCAGCCTTTTCAAACACTGCCCCTTCCATTAAGAGAGAGCACGTTGTATGAGCCAGCCATGCTACCAATGTGAGTTGAGCATTACCTGAGGAGAATGTTGACTTTGGGGAAACCTTCCCATTTTTCTCTGCATTCTGGACACTCTGTTTTCTTTGAAGACACCCACCACAAAGCGAGGCAGTGCCGGCAGAAGCTGTGCCCACAGTTCAAGGTGGTGGGGTTAACCAGGATGTCGTAGCAGCAATGGCAAGAAAATTCACTAACGGAAATCTGAGGCCTGGTGCTTTGGAGAGGGTCATCTTTTTCAAGGTCCATCACGTTCAGATCATTTTTCTGAGGCTCCTCCATCTCTTAGCAAATTCTGGGATCCACAGATATAAAAAATTTCAGACTTAGAAAACTGTTGCAAAGCATCATTAATCTATAAAAAAAAGACAGCAATAGGAAAAATATTTGTTTAAAGAGAAAAGCAGTTAATACAATAATATCGCCATTCTATCAAAGCTCTAATATTTATATGTGACAAATTCGGTTTATAAAAATCTACATTCCATAAACTAAATAATCATCATTGAATTTCTTTCTGGCCTATTCGTTATACTTTTCAAAGTTAGTAAAGCAAAATGGTGTAGTGGAAATTTCAATAGATTTTGGGTTAGGGGATAGAGCATTCTGGATCCTTCCCTTTCACTAACTTTCTTTGAAATTTCTCTGGTCTCAGTGTTTGCAATTAAATTTCTAAAGTTCTTTCTAGGTGTATGATTTTAAAACAACCCAGCTTCCTGGTCTGGCAAAATGTGTGGGGTTGACAACAGATATACTTCATGTAAATAACTCATTTGGTCCACACAAATAATTCCCATTAGGGAATTTGATTTCAGAGGCTCTAACAGAAGCAATTCCAAGAAGTGGGTGAAGCCTTGTTTTCTGGTGCCCTGTGCCAGGCCAACCCCCCATATACCTTTTCCCCCTAAATCAATCCAAACATGCACATCATGTCCTCTGGATCTGGCCAGTTTGGTGCCACAGGAACATGTTAATGTCATTAATATGCAAATGGTGAAGAACCATTCTCTTCTCATTCTCATCCGGGTCTTAGAGTTTTTAAACGGAGAGGCAGTATGACAGAGAAAACCCTGGAGTTAGAATCTCAACTCCCCAACTCACTAGCTCTATGACTGTGCAGAAGTTACTTGAGCTCTGAGCCCGGTTTCCTCAACTGTGAAACACTGGTAACAGTACATAAACCTTAAAGGCTTCTTGTGAGGATTAGAGACAGTGAAGGAAAGTGGCTACGATGGTGAATGGTGTAAATAGGGGCCAAAGAAATGATTATTCACACTATTTCTGGTGTTATGGTAAGAGTTTCCCAATCTGTGAAGGAAAAGAAAGGAAATCGCCCTCTGCCACCCACACCAGCCATGCAGAGAGGGGCTCATGCTTTATGCTTTGCATTCGTGTGGTTGAGAACACAAGTCCCAGTGCTGGGTGGCCTGGGTTCTTACCCAGCCTCTGCCACTTGTCAGCTGTGCGTCTCGGCTTCCTCATGTACAAATGGGGGTATTCGGAGTATTTCCCCATTGGGAGGTTTGCACAATTAAGAGAATGCAAGTACAGTGCCTAGTACAGAGCCTGGCATATGGTTTATTTAAAGATAAACCATAAATGCTAGCAATTTACCGATTTTTCAAAGCAACAGTAAGAGATTTTATAGGGTACAAAATTTTACACAGAGCATGAAAACACCATAATTTAAATAAGTAAACCAGTAAATAGAAACTAGAAGGAAAGTTAGGGTTAGCAGTAGGTGCGTTTGGAAGGGGAAGATCACGGGTAATTTTTGCCTTTGTTTTTAGTTTTCTGTATTTACTAAGTTGTTTTTAATGAAAATGTGTGACTTTATAATAATTGTAAAAAAATACAAACATTGTAAAAAAAGTTATATATATATATATATATATACACACACACACACACACACACATACAGTATTCCTTTTGGCCAAACACTGGTGGGAGATCTTCAACTCAGAAAATGAACACAACTAAAATTTCAATTTGGTGTTAGAAGTGGACTAGAGGTTCCTTATCCAGCACTAAAAAGATAATTAAAGATAAAATATAAGTTTAGAAAATAAATGTAATGAACAAATGTATTCAAAGTAAACGATGATAGTAAAGAGAAGAACAACCTTCTGTACAGGCCCATTAATAACTCTTCTTGGAAGAGAAAGAGTCTAGATAAATGTTCTCAACAGATTCCAGGTTATTTCCAATACTCAATCATATCTGCTCACTGTTTATATGTTTAGGAACATTTAAAACATTTCTAAGTGCTTTCCTTTGGGCAGTCTCTTCAAATTGCTAAGGAAGTGGGAGATTTTATGTAGGATTTTGAAAAAAGAATCTTTTTGATAAAGTAGTTCCTTTATTGCACTAATATTGACGAAACAACTACCATGTGGAGGGCATTACGGTAGGAAATAATAATCAAACCGTGAATGTTTATTGAGCATCTCCTCCGAGCTGGGCATGGAGCTCTTGATCATATCTGGACTCAGTGTCAGAGGAAAGATACAGAGCTCTGGGCGAGGGCTGTGCAAGGGCTGGGCCTGGCTGGGGAAATGTCCTCCTGTATTCACTGAGAGCAGGCGAGACACAGCTGGAGATGAGGCCTGAGACAGGGTCTCGAATGCCAGGTTGATGAGAGGCAGAAAGATCAGAGATGGGCGCACAGAAACGTTTCAGAGGTGATGAGACCAGCGGAGCTGGGCTTGTGGATATAAATCTTAACAGGAAGGAGGGATAGGCTGGGAGCAGGGAGAACAATTA
>CAUYPO010042152.1:0-15931 GCA_963574435.1 Cheirogaleus major | reverse complement strand
TCTATGAAAAAGACACCTGCACTTGAATGTTTATAGCAGCACAGTTCACAATTGCAAAGTTGTGGAAACAACCCAGGTGCCCATCAATACATGAGTGGATTAATAAAATGTGGTATATGTATACCATGGAGTACTATTCGGCTTTAAGAAACAATGGTGATATAGCACCTTTTGTATACTCCTGGATATAGCTGGAACCCATTCTACTAAGTGAAGTATCTCATGAATGGAAAAACAAGCACCACATGTACTCACCAGCAAATTGGTATTAACGGATCAACGCCTAAGTGGACATACAGGAATAACATTTATCGGGTGTCGGGTGGGGGGGGAGGAGGGGATGGGTATATACAAACATAATGAGTGAGATGTGCAATGTTTGGGGGATGGTCACGCTTGAAGCTCTGCCTCGAGGGGGGAGGGGGCATGGGCAATACGTAACCGTAATATTTGTACCCCCATAATATGCTGAAATAAAAACAAAAAAACAAAATATAGTTCTTTACAACTCTATGAAATAATATGAAAATATATAAACACACATTAATTTAAGCAAAATTAAAGTGTGAAACACAGTAGCTGCAAAATAAATCTATCAGTGTAAAATTAGAAACACCAAGTGCATTATAAATTATAGTACTTATTATTGGTTAGAATATGTTGATAATTAAGCTAAAGTCATAAGCTTAATTCCGGATGTACCAGTTTACTCTGCTTTGTTTCAGAGACACAGAATGAATCACAATTCCCAGCTGTCTTGGGAGTGTGCGTTATCGATCAAGAGGGGTACACAGCCAACGTGTGAACGTATTAGTCCAATTCCATTGCAATGACAGGAAAAACAATTCTGAGCACATTCCCTACAGAGAGTGGGTCAGCAGCTTAATTTTTATTTCAATTTGGCACTGAGCATGTGTCTCTTTAGACAGATGCCTAATGATAGTCTTTGTAATGTTAATAATGATGAAGAAAAGAGACATTTTAAAACTATATAACAGCTTTCTAAAACAGGTAATCTTAATATTGTGCGATCTGTGAACAACACAGCCAACTCATTCAAATATTAGTTCCTGAATCTTTCAGGATCAAATTACAATGTACATATTAGAAGTTCTTATTTGGAAAAGCACTGATAATTTTGCTGTGTGATAGAAGGTAATAGCAATTAATTATAACTAATCTCATTATAACGTAAAAAAAACCATACATATGAGATAAACTAAGTCATATAGGAAAAAAATATTAATTTGTGATGTGGTATACCATTCAATATTCAGAAAGTAGGTAAAAAATTATGGTATCTTTATTCATAGGAGAAATATTCCTACATAGTCAAAAAATAGTTTACTTTTATCTTTACAGACCAGTCGCTCCCATGTCTGAAGCCTAAAATCATTCCTCTATTTACCATGTCCCTAGTTTTTACCTGTCATCTTATTCTAAGATAAATTTAAAAGTGCTCTAAACAGAGTGAGACTGGAACCATGGACATGTTGAGATGCTGTGTTCATAAAATTAAAAGTATTAAATGTACCGAGAGAGAGAGAGAGAGAGAGAGAGAGAGAGATGCTACCACTAACTTTAACTTAGTGGAGATAACCAGAGGAAACAAGTATTAGAAATATGTAGGAAGTGAGAAAACCTGAACATATTACAGTGGAGAAAAATGTTTTCTTATATTTCCTGTTAAATATATTTTTTAGGCATAATGGTTCAGTTTCATAGTATTATTAATAGGTTGTATTAATAGGTCATATTATTAATATGCTTTGATATTTTAAAGTACATTAGTTTTATGGATTCACATGAGAACTTAATCATTTTATATAAAGAGAGCATTTGAAGTGGGAAAAATTTTTGTAGTGTTCACACCATATGCCATGCCCTTTGCTGGACACTTTATAAATATATCTAATTTAACCCTCATTTTAAAATAATTTTATAGGACAATTAATATTATCTTCATTTAATGATGTGTAAAGAAGCTGTCCAAAAGCTCCAAACTAGTACAGCCTTGAGTTCTAAACAACTGATGTACATATGAACTTTTATGACTTATCAGTGCTAGAGAGTTCTTATTGTTCCACAATATCCAGTTTTTCTTTTTTCTGTGATAGTTCAATATCCAGCTGGGTATATTGTTGTCCAGCTAGACTACATTTTTGCAAGACCCCTTTCAGCCATGTGTGGATATATAACCAAATTCTAGCATGAATTAAACATGCAAATTTTTCATTGTGTCTTATGTCCCTTCCTTCCTACAGGCTAGAGTTAAAAACTAATGGCAAGAACAGAGGGACCATCTTGAACCACAAGATGGAAAGCATGTTTTGAGAATGGCAGAAAACAAGATATAAAGAAACTTAGTCCCCAGCAGTATCAAGATAGTGAACTAGTGCTGGACAGATTACCTAGATATTTCTATTTGTTTAACTTGCTATTTTTTGTGTATATTTGTATTTTACATTGTGTGTGGTGTAACACTTTATTAAAACAGTCTTATGATATATTATGACTAGCATGACAGTATTTATATACTTCTTGGTAGATAAGTACAATTTTGATGTTGAATTCAAATAAGACTTAAATCTTATTATTATGATCATGATTTATGAAGATATTCTGCTTGTAATGTAGAGAAAAACACACAAATAAATCAAACCTCAGTTTTTTCATTCTAGATATTACAATTTAAGAACATTTGGTTTAAAACAGTAACATTTTATGTAGCTAAACTTAAGTCTACATAATTAATGCACATTAAGAGACATATCCACATACTGGTGACAGTTGTAACGTTAGATAACATCTGTCAAAACCACAACTCAACTGTCTAAAACTGAAACACATATAACAAAAAAAACCAACTATAATACCTAATGAAACAAAAAGATGAAATAGAAATTATTTTAATAATAGAAATTTCACAAAGATAATGAAAACCCTTTCTCTAGCACCCTTGTATTCCTTGACATAAGAAAGTGGCAAAATTTGTCTAGTTGCTGCCTTGGAAAATAAAACTACACAAAAATAGTAGCAGGAAGAAAAGAGGAGCACATAAGAGAGTCCACTATAGATGAAGATTTTTTGTGGTGATGATGCCTCCAGAACAAAAGTACTGCTAAATATCATCATGTAAAGATAATTTGTCCTTATTTTGGCATTAATATTTCAATTACCTCTTTACTAAATATATTTTAACAGACTCCCATGTTATATTTAGAAATCATTAATTTTAGTTTTTATAATTTTCCAGCAATTGAAAAATTAGCATATGCATACCAAACATAAAAATTTTAAGTACGTTTCCTTAAGATGACAAAACTGCTAAATTATCCAAATAATATTGTTATATTGAAATTAAGAATTTTTAGTGACTTTAGAAGGGAAGTCATTACCATTAATATTTCATATTTATGTAGTTACTTACTAAAGGAACCATAAAGATGGTTTGTGAAAGGTAAATAAAAAATCTAAAAGATAAGATGGCTGTGTCAATTTTACAAGGATATTTTATTTCTAGAGGCATTAAATATCCTAAAATTATTTATTTTTAAATATAAAAGCATGCAATATATTTGAAATCCATTTAATAAAATTATTAACTACATACTAGCAAAGAGTTGTCATATCTAAATTTACATACATATATCTATAGCTATATTTATACCTAGCTCACTTATATTAGTGTATGTGTGCAGTCTTTTTTTTTTTAATACTTCCTTATTAGCTTTTTCTCTTTCTCAATAGGGTCAAATCCAGGTCACAGCACAATTACACATAATATCTAAGACTCCTGGCAAAAAAGATATATTATTCTACCTCATTTTTTATTTTAACATTTTTTTCTCTCATTAAGGATCTACATAAATCCCTATGCGTAATGCACTATTTCACATTGGATTACTCTATAATTGTAAAAATGTAACCTTCTGAAAAGGGGAAATAACTTTTTATAATAAAGCAAAGTGCCAAGTCTTGCCTCATACCGTCAGGAGATCTGCCCCTGCTTTCTGCCTGATCCCACACTAAAAATCATGTAGACAGGCAGAGGCAGAGACCGTGATGGGCAATGACAATTTTCTCAACAGTGTTTCTGCTTTGAAGAATGTAGAAAGATGAGGGCACCTCATGTCAGTGGTTTGAAGGGAAAATTCTTGTTTGACAACTATGACATGCAGTACAAATTCTTGTGATTTGGCTGTTTGCAGTATGTGGGAAAATGTCAAAGTTGCAGTAACTATCAATACCAAACGATATTTGTACTTTCTCATTTTGTAAAAAACATGAGACCAAAGAAAGGGTTTTACTTTTACTTCTTTTGGTAATCTGTTACATTTTATGGTGAATATTTATTTATTTGTTTATTTTTCACCAGCTATTAAAAAAAATGGTTTATAATATGGTTTCCATTAGAAATTATAATTTAAAAAAACACAATAAAAATGCTGATATGTACAATCTTACCAGGTGAAGATAAGGCATAGTAATGTAGATATTAAAATCAAAACTTGATTAAACATTGCAGACTGTGTACGCTGAATGGCTCTGTGTAGATCATTCTAAAATAATACAGAAAAAAAATATTATAAATTTTGATAAATACTAAATGTGCCTGAGTTTGATTACATTTATTACTATGTATTTCATTTCAATTATCCTGACTATATCCAATGCATATACTTTAAATAGAAATAGCAGTGTATTTTCATTTTTGTCTAGATCTAAATATAACATACTACAGCATTCATATTACAAAGACAGTACTATGGGAAGACCCCCAAAGCTCTAAATTTCAGTTTACTTGCCTTACAGACATCTGAATAGATGTTGCACTTACTCCCTAAAAACCCTATGGCAAGCAAGACTTCTCATAGTAAATTCTAATTTCAAAAGATCAAGAAATAATATGTTCAATTAAGGGGGAAGTAATAGCTGGATGAAACTATAATCAAAGCTTATTATGAGGAAAATTAACATGAATTAAGTCAGGCAATCAATCATAAAAAGAAAAAAATTAAATAGCTAATGAACAAATTTTTAAAGTTTAATTTCATTAAAAAGTCAATTCAAGATATGATACTGTTAGTGTAATTTGTTATAAATTTCTGGAAGGCACTTTGGTAATATAGGTCAAAACTCAGAAGTATGTCTTTTCTATTTCATACATTCATTCATCTATTTGATAAGTATTTACTCGATAACATAATTTCTAAAACTTAACCACATGAAAATCATCAGAAATGGATACCAATATTTATGTATATTCATCTTTATTATTAAATTATAATATTTATTATAGAAAACAATGTTCATTACTATTAAAATAACTACAATACAAAATAGTCAAATAAATTGATCTGTATCTTTATAAATTTATTTACATTCACCAAAAATTATTTGAACAGGGATATTTAATAACATAGGAACTTGTTCACTACACATTAGTATATGATGAAAATTCCAATTATGAATTTGAACACATAATATAATTTCATGTATGATAAGTGTTAATGTTTTTGTATAGAAAATATTAGATTGATATAAATTATACATAAATGTAAAATATTATGTAGTAATATCTTATATGTGACAGATTTACTGATTTTTATAAGTTTTTACTTTATAGTTTTCTGTTGACCTAAAATTTTTTACAATAAACTTTTAATAGTCTAAAATCAGTATAGCGTGAGTAAACTTCACCAATAAAAAAAACTCAATGAACCATTCCACTTTCTTATCTTCACCACTTATTTAACCAGAACTGTTATAAAAACAAATAACTAAGTTGAATGATTTGAATTTCATCGCTCATTCCTTATTTTCTTATAGGAGAGGTGTTAAGGAGTAGAAAAGCAAATAAAAATTTAGCATCCAATGAGAAGAGATACAGAAGTGAAATGGAAAATGAATCCTAAATTAATATTGCAAAACAGTTCTTTTATTCACAGTGATTGACTAATGGTTCCTGTCACAGTTATGTTATTTCTTTCCAACAACTAATAATATGGTAATTAACAAAGAAGTTTATTTTTTCCTGGTGTCTTTTTTATTAGCAATTTAGGCAATCTATATTTAGTCAAATATATTTCTTTGGGGCAATTAAGATAGTCCAATGTTTCTGCAAACCATGTTCTCCCACCTTTTGGCCATGTACTCTCATGAGACTCCAGTGGTACATGTGATATAAATGTTTAGAAATGTTCAACTTATTGTGAATATTCAATGTACTTTTGGCTAAATCTTTTGTCATACTGTCTGTTTAAAACCCATTTAAATGAAAAACAAGTATGCTGCCAAACAAGTATAATTTGCAGTACAGTAATAATAAGTTTGAGCCCGACTATGCTTACACCAGATAAAATGTTAATACTACACACAAACTTTACATGTATGTATGTGTATATATGAATGTATGTATAATTTAATTTGATTATCACAGGAAGCTTGCAATGTAGGTACTTTCATCTCTTTTGCAGATAAAATATTGGCAAAGAAGTTAAATCATTTGCCGAACAGCGTGTTTAGCATATAGTGGACCTGTATTAACATTTGTAGAATGAATGACTCAACAGAAAATGTCTTTCAGCTTGCTTATTTTAAATATTGAAGGCTACCATAAACACAGTTTGGTCATAATTATAAACCATTCCTTCCAAGCAGGGTCAGCCTTGGGAAAAATGCAATTGTGGCATAGCTCTGGGTTCTGCAGCTCTTACTCTTATCTGCTGTTTTCCTTTTTCCCTCCTAATATCCCACTCACAACCCAACTCAACCAAATCTAAAAGGATGACTTTAAATCAGGGACTTCCAGATCCCAGAAAGGGTCTTAGAAAACCCAATCGGTTTTCACAGAATATGTGACTACATACAATTAAGAGCAGCTTGACAAAATCACTTACCTGAATTCTTAAAGCCAGTGGTCCCATCACACATCAACAGATTGCCTTGGAGGGGAAGGGTATTCAGAAGACTGACTAACTAGTTGGACCAGTCCAAATAGCAGTTAGGTTTTTGTTTAGTGGCACTGAGGAAATCTGAATCATTTTTGCTTACCAGTCACAGGACCTTACAAAGGTAGTAACTTGATAATATGAACATTTTATGGTTTCCATTCTGATTATGATACAGGACACTGGTCGCTTAAGGTCTATTTGTATCATGTATCACTTTAATTATTCAACAATATTTTGCCAAGAAGGCTTATTTGTACAAACATTTAAGTAAAACTATTTACTATGATATTAAATTAATTTTAAGAAGATTAAAAATGAAACACTTGGAAACTTATATAGCTTATTATAGCTAAATAAATTCCAATAGTGTAAGTCTATATTTTATGGGAGACCACAGAGCAAGAAAGTTTAAGACTAGACCCCAAATCATCTCTCTCTGTTTAAACCCTGAAAGTAAAATATGGTTTAAAAATATTTTTGTATTTGCACATCACTTTATACTTACAATCATATTTTCCAAGGCATGTTTGGCAAGCCAACAGTTTAGAAATACTGGTACAAATAGATTCCTTAAAGAAGGCCAGAATATCTGAAAAGCAAATAAGAACTAAACTTTTATCTCAAAGCAAGAAATCATATCCAGCAGATTAAAAATAAATGTAAAACAGAAAAAAAGTAATTAAAAGCAACGTAATATCTTAAAACATGTGACAAATACTTTATTTATTAATGAAAGGCAGGGAGCAGATATGATCTTTCATTCATTATCTAAGTCTCTCTTAGGGAAATTACTGAAAAAGTAGAAAGAACATCATAAACTCTCACTAGATGCCAGATATCTACACTAATTCAATCATTAAATCTTTTAGTGTGATGATTTGTAACAGATATGGGCTCTCTCTTCTCTGTAACTTAAGGTATTAAGTAGGAATGAAGAGAGAAGGCTTGTCTTTTTATTACGTTACCACTTACTCTCTTTGGAGTCAACCATTTCAAGTGACAGTGGGGAGCTATATTCATTGAGAATTATATTAGGTTAGCCTGTCATATAATCTAGTTCCAGTTACTCCTCTACACAAATCACTCAAATTAAAATAATTGTCAGAAGTGAACAACAGCTTCAGATAATATCTACTTACTTTCAATTTTTTCCCAAATAAAATTCAAATAAAGTGTTACAAACTATAACCCCAACAGACCTTATTATAACTCTATCAAATTGAGATTAAAACATAGCTTTGTAAATGAGAATGTGCTGAATTACATATTTATGGCATAGCAGTTGAATTTGATCATCTTGGAATTGACATTACACAGTGCTTTGACAAAGAAGCAAATTGCTGGTTGTCTAGCTCTTGGCAACCTCCTTACCAAAGAAAGAATCGGAATTAGTAAATCCTACGATTAAACTAGAGATAAATACGTTCTCAGTATGAGAAACTTTTACAAAAACTTGGTTCTAACTGGCTTCTATTTTTTAAAAAATTCCACATATAAACAAGAAATGAAGTAATTACTAGCTTTTTTAGTCAATACTGATATTTGTTCAAATGGCACCTCCAGAGGATATATTTTTAAAAATATATTTCATTTTGCTGTTGTATTAAATTTCTATTAGTTTTCATTTAATTACACAATCCAGTTATCCAACTGATTATACTATTTTTTAGTACCATGATTCTAATCAAAACCTAAATTCATTTATCTTAGCTACTATATATTATTTAACAGTATTTAGATTTAAGGATTTTACTTAAATCTAATTACACAATTATTTTTTAAGCTTCTTTTAGGACTTACTGAGATAATGAAAGGAACCGCATTAATTATTTCCAAGATGAAGGGTATTCGTAAAATCTGTTCCCAGATGTTTCCCTTCCAAGAAAGAATGAATAAAAAAGAAAATCAATTATATTAAATTCTATTAAAGGGGGAAAAAGACAGCACTCAGAATTTCTCTTGCAGTGAGGGTGTTTACATTGACAGAATACTGAATATTACACAGAGATGTAGCAAGGACTTTTAGAGATTATTTTTCTCAGTGTAATTGTGCTTTCTCAATTTTATGGTAAGTTTAAGAAGTAAAACAAATGTTCACACTAACCCATAAATACTGCAAATAATATTTTAATCATATGTCATAAAGGAACAGTTACTGATAACAATACAACATTCACAAAACCTATAATATCAATTAAATTTTTTTCACTATAATTATATTCGCTAATTGTAAAGCATATAAAATAGTTTGTGAAACACACATTTGTTAATGATCATTGGCATTAATATTTTCCTTTAATAGAACTTAAAGGAAAGACTTTTTCAATCATCTAAAATCTAATCTCCCATCCACATAGTACAAACATATTAATCAAGACTAAATACATAATTTGCAGGACCTAGTGCAAAAATGAAAATGTGAGGCTTCTTATTGACTGATTTTTAACAATTTCAAGGTGACATCAGAGCATTAAACCACCCACGAGGACCTTCAAGTTGTGGAGCCCTATGCAACAGCACAGATCACATGCCAGCAAAGGTGATCCCGATATTAATAGGTCCCCACTGAAACTTTTCTGAATGGTGTCCAATGATAATGAACTCAGAACTTCCTACAGCAGTTTATTCTTCTATGAAGAGATCAATGTATTAGAAAGGCACTTTGAAATCTGGCATCCCTGTAATTTCCAATTATCTTATAACACTGGTCATAAAATTGGGAGTTTTTTTTATTTCCTTGTGACCTCAAAGACTTAAAACATTACGTTGATGTAATATACCTCCACCTCCCAAAGCAAGGTTCTGGATCAGCTATCATCGGTGTACTAATATATTAAGTAATAGGTTTTGTTAGTATTAGTTTATCACCCTCCTCCAGGCTATATAAAATGGTGGCAGAGGAAGGGGCAGGTAGAAGAAAGAGAAATAGTGAGAACTCCTCTATATAGAGATATTAAAGGTGTTATGCTGTTTCTTTCATCACCTCATGGTAGGTGGGGGAACCACCCAGGGGTTCAAGAGGCTCAAAAGAGCCACTTAGAGAGCTTGGTTCAGACATGACTAATGCCTGCATTTGGCTAATGCCTGAAACATTTAAAAATGAAGGGAGCAAAGAAAAAGTGGACTGGGGTAAGAGTAAGCCACAATCCCTCCAATTTTACGACAAAGGTGTCTGTTTTGTGGGAACCAGATATAGACCCTAAAGAATGGAAACTATGATCATTTTTAAATGGTTTACACTTGATAAGACTGGGTACCTGCAGTCAAACGGAACCTCCATAGATACTGGACCTCAGAAGCCCAAGTGTAAGAGCCCTAATGGCTAACCAGAGGCACTAATGCCTCCAGCCAAAGTCCTCAGCAGGACTGCAAACATGATGCCTGGGAGAAAGAGCCAGAACTTGTACCGCCCCAGAGAGTAACCCAACACCACACAATAACTATGCCAGTTAGGCAACTTCACCAGATGCTTACTGCACTTCACTCCCTGCTCTTTCTCAGCCCTGGAGGGGCCAAAATCAGCTGGCATCAAAAAAGAGAGGAAGTTAACATAGGAGATGGCTCCTGTGATGATTCCCTGCCCCTTGCAGGTCTGGAGATGAGGCCTAGCTGAAACCTTCTTAGATTAAAATTTTAAACTTTTGCATATATTAAACATAATTTCCTTAAATACTAAACTGAGATTTGCCTTGTGAATGAACAGACGAGAAGACTTACGTCACCTGTGTTATGGCACCTTCATTCTTGCCCAATTCCAAATTCACTCACTGCACTACTATCAATTCCCCAGGCCCTCGCCCCACCCCTAGCCCACTCGCTTTGAAATTCTTGAACTATTCAGACACTTTCACAACAAAGACAAAAATCCTATTGCAACCTACAAGGCACTATCTTATTCTCTGCCCTTACTTTAAAGGTCATTCCTTCCACAGACCCTTCATTTTTAGAATTTTTGCATATAACATACTTTTGTATGCAACTCTTCAAGATGCTTAGAAAATCTTCACCTTTCTTTCCAACAGCATTTTTCCATGTTAACTCATACATGCCTCTCAGCTCTCAACTCAGAATCTTTTGAGTTTTTTGAGTCTTTGCTTACCCTTTAATCATACATACTCTGGGAAAAATATGACCCTCACATTACACTTCTTGATTCTCCATCACTTTCTTTCACATTGCTTTTTTTCAGTTTGTATTTTCATATTTAATACACTACAACACTAGATTGTAAACTCCATGAAGTCAAGAGCAGCAACCATTATAGTTTAGGATTATGTGCACTGTTTCCAGCACAATGGCTTGACAGTCTGAAGCTCCTAAACAAAAACTGTGACTACAATATGTCGACCATGTTATGGCTGATTCACAGCATGTGTGTCTAAGCATGTGTGTGTGTGCTTTTTGGCAAATGAATGAACTTCCCACTGGGGACTAATTTTCATGGTCTAAAATTTTGCAGTGGACAATGTACTTATTCCTAAAAATTAATGCATGTCTTTTCAGTTATATTCATTAGGCTTAATTCTAAGATCTCAGGTTGTCTTCTGAACTAAGGAATACAGTCACAAATCATCTCTCCTAAAAATACCTAATGAAAAATAAATACAAAAAGGATCTATAATTTCCTTGGCCATTAGGGAGACCCAATAAGCCTCCATCATAAAAATCCACAGAACAAAAGTAATTATGATTAAAAAAGAGAGCATGCATTCATAGAATGCCAGTACATAGAGACCTATGAAATAAAATCCAAAAGGCAAGCACAATGCCTTTCAAAATTATATTAAATACTGTTTTATTTAATCTGATTTTCATGAAGGAAATAAAAAGCATTAGTTTCCTTCCAAAAGAAAGCGTCTTAAAAAATAGTTTCTAAGTAGTAGCTTTATCTAAGTGTATAATATTCTGTTTTCCTTCTCATTGACAGAATTCAATAAAATATAAATAAACCTTAACTCAACCATTCTACATTTTGCATGGGCATATTATTCCTTAATCAATCAAAATGTAAGAAAATATGTGATTTTCTAAAATGTATCAGGCTTTTATTTTCATCATCAATAAAGGTGGAAACTTAGAGTTACTATCTAGGTAACTCTAAAAAGCACTATAAAAATTATATATAGCAGTTTAGATGTTTTCAGCAAATATTTCTAAATGTTAAGAATATCTATACGTAAAATAGCTAACGAAAAGAGCTGATAATTTGTCTTATTTGAATGAATTTAAAATAGTGTAGTAAGTATGACAGTACATACTTTGTATTTTGAAATGTAAATTCAATAATATTGAGATTTACCATTTCCAGGGCATGATAAGCAGAATAAGCAATATCTAGGCATATCTAAAAGTCCTAGATGAAATCCTTTGTTCTTTTCCAGAAATAAACCAGCAGCATGATGTAAAATTTTCAAAATTGTTGCTTTTTATAATGTGATTATAGGAAAAAATGTAGATTTAACAAAAGGCTTTTAGGTGTGATGAATTTTTGTTTGTAAAAGTTTGGAAATTGTGCTGGGGTTTGTTTTTGTTTCCTTTTGATTTAATGAATGTGTGGGTATAAATAGAGTTCTATTTGAAAGCAGTTAATAAAGAATTAGGGTATTTATGGTGACAGAAAAATAAGAACTTTAGTGTTGAGTGATTACCATGGTTCTTTTGTCAATTAGCTATAAACATGAATGGAATGACAATTTAAGCACAGACCTGCACTTCTGTATGATAGAAGACAAAATGTCATGTATTTTAATTCATTATCTGCTAACTTCAACAGGTACTTTAAAAGTTTGCTAATTTCAATTTAACTCATTAATCTTTGGTTTTCGAAAACTGCCGTCTCTGTTTAAACTGTCTTAATTGTTAAGGCTTAAGTCATGCCTATTTTAGAATGTCTAATGTTAATTCTATCAATCCCTATTGCCCTGTCTCTTTATCTTGTCTTATTAAAATCACTATGATTCAAGGACTCTGCTGTAGTCAGTGAAGTATTTCCCTTTCATCCCATGAAATGACCTCTCTCTAGGAACCCCCATAATACTTTCTTCGTACCTCACTGAAAGTACTCATATTGTGCCTTGTATTATTATTATCTGCATAATTTCTCCCTGCCTACTCCCCATTCTTGGTTCTAAACTCATTGAGAAAAAGTCATACAAAGTGTGCAGCTCTTTATCAAATAGGGGCTCTGTAAATATTTGTTAAATTGTGTTAGTCAAACAAAGTCTCACCAAAAATTAAGATAATTTATTAAAATAATACCTAGCAGACTTGTTGCTCCCCTCAATATTTTTGTACAGGTTAAGAAAATAGGTTGAGAATAATAAAAAGTCAGACCATTCCCTTTGACTTCCTCTCTATAATCATGCATATAATGGATAAGTAAATCCATGGGAATTAGTGGAGCATTTTTAAGTAACCAAAGAAAACATTACTATATCACTAGTTTTTTTATCACCCACTAAAGGGGCTGAAAATAATTAAACTGATTTATGAAAAGCCTGCCTTATCCCAAAGTAAGAATTATAAACAGAGGAATACTGAGTAAAATGCTAGCAACAAGTTCTATCAGCAGAAAACTACTAATTAAAATAACTTACCTTATAACTAAGATAACCAAGTAGTATTGTTTCAAAGAGGCTTATCAATGCCACTGAAACCTAAAATATAAATTGTAACTTAATGAGATTATGCAATAAAATTGAAATATATATTCATGATTATACTATTAACTTTATTTTTATGACACACATATATGATATAGGAGGTATGAGGAGGCACTTTACCTTCTATAAACAGATGGCAGGCTACGGGCCATAGTTTTCTGCCCTCCTGTACTATAGCATAGTTTTTATAATTTCTAATATTCCTTAAAAATCTTTTTTATTATTCAAAATGTTAAGGTAGGATTAGAATAGTCAGACTAGCTGAAGTCTACATGATATGTACAGAAAAGGGTCCTTTTGTGTATGATCCTAACACATACAATCACACACACTGCCCTGCCACAAATAACTGCCCTTTTGCAGCAGCTGTATCACCAGCTCTGCCAAAATCAGCATTTCACTTAGGAAAATACAGAAAATAAAAGAATGCAAGCTTCAAGGTGAATAATATATTCAATCCTATCATTCACATCAAACAAAATGAAATGGCAACATCCCTGAACGCTAAACAAAATAGACCATATCAGCACTTCCAGATACTTTCAGATTTTATTTGAATGAACTTCATAACCATTTTCCCCTTGTGCAGATGGAAGTCCTGCATCCTTCTAGACATTCTTTCATCTTTCTCTACATTCTCTATTGTACATACAATTTCTACTGTTCACAAAAAATTTATCATTGCAACAGAGAAAGTAACTAGAAAAGATAAAATTATTCTGTGTTACATACTCTAAGCAATTAAGGACAGATAAATAGAATCAAATAAGCACACATCAACAGGAAATGACTCTGATAAATATATTTGTTTATAGATTTTTGAGGTTTAAGACAATTTGAATGAGAGAAGCAGATACCCTTGAGATTAAATTGTGTCTCCTGTTGGAATAAAATCTTTGAATTTAAGTGAATACTCAAAAATGAGAATAATAAAAAACAGATGAATGCATAATAGTCTAGGTAAAATATGTTCAGAAGTGCATGTAGTAGCCACAAATTTACGATGATAGAAAATTCAAACTTCTTTGGTTTTCTCCACAAGTCCACTAAATCATCCATGTTTTCTTTTCTAGAGGTACACAGTGCTAAATAATTGCTAGAATATTTTTATCATAAGTAACTCAAAGTACTATTTAAAATAAGCATTATTATTTTAAAATATTACTGTTAAATAAAATAATTTTAGTAGATCAAAATATATTTCAAGATAACATATGACTATTCATGAAATATTAATTTGTTTTAAATGTGTACTTAATTGAAGGAAAATATAGGAATCTAGCTCAGAGATTAAATGGCTACATTTTTAAAATTTTAACATTGATCATTGGTTATTGATTTGTGCAATGGCTTTACATGTGGACATTAACAGTGTAAACAAGACCACATATAACCATCAAGAAACCTCGATTTGAATTTAGAGGACTAGACATTTTTAATGAACACTTTAATATTTGAAAAGGTTTTTATAAATTAATGTGACATGACAAAAAACATCAATGTACAAAAACATAAAAACAACTTGACTTCAACAAAATATGAAATATCCAGACATAGTAAAAATTTGATTTCACAGTTATGATCACAATGCATACATACTTAAAAGAATTCGGTAGCACATACAAAATGCACAGATTTCACAATCATCGTGATTGTAAAAGGAAAATGAAACATTTAATTTAAAAGTATTTTAAAGATTGTTTTTAAGCTAAAGTCTTAAAGTCTTTCCTTTTCCTCTAGACTCAACTGTCTTCTGATCTCCAATTCTTTTTTATGTTACTGATCCTATTCTTCCAATTTATTTGTACTTAAAAAAAAGAAAAGGAAATCCTAGCTCTCTGGGAGGCCGAGGCGGGCGGATCGCTTGAGTTCAGGAGTTCGAAACCAGCCTGAGCAAGAGCGAGACCCCATCTCTACTATAAATAGAAAGCAATTAATTGGCCAACTAAAAATATATAGAAAAAATGAGCCGGGCATGGTGGTGAATGACTGTAGTCCCAGCTACTCGGGAGGCTGAGACAGGAGGATTGCTGGAGCCCAGGAGTTTGAGGTTGCTGTGAGCAAGGCTGACACCATGGCACTCACTGTAGCCCGGGCAACAGGGAGAGGGGAGGGGAGGGGAGGGGAAGGGAGGGGAGGGGAGGGGAGGGGAGGGGAGGGGAGGGGAGAGGAGAGGAGAGGAGAGGAGAGGAGAGGAGAGGAGAGGAGAGGAGAGGAGAGGAGAGGAGAGGAGAGGAGAGGAGAGGAGAGGAGAGGAGAGGAGAGGAGAGGAGGAAAAGGGATCTGTTGGAGGTAAACAGAAGCAGCGGAGAT
>CAUYPO010042149.1:0-30387 GCA_963574435.1 Cheirogaleus major | reverse complement strand
AGATATGTTATTCTATTCTCTATGTTATAGCTAAATTTTAGCTGCCATTAATTACTTATTAAAAGCAGCACATTACTAGGTTTGTATTTTGTGATGCATCTTGAAATTCTTAGTTTTTGCCCCTCATTTATCTTTTAATCTACTGGGCATGGTAGGGTGCCTAGCATAGAAAATGCACTCAATGAATATAGAACTAAAAAGACATAGTGTGTGTGTGTGTGTGTGTGTGTGTGTGTGTGTGTGTGTGTGTTTCTGGATTATGCTATTTCCATTACTCAATTTTCTGTATACTATTCCTGAGGCAGCTATTGCTGGAACACCCTCACATTAGGATTATCTGCAGAACTTTATAAAACACTGAGGTTTATATCCAACTCCTCGAAGATTTTGATCTAATCTGTGTAGGGTATAGCCTGAAGCACCAAAATTCCCAGCAGATTCTATAATACAGCCAAAATTGAGAACCACTGTCTAGATTAATCTTCCTTCTTATTAATTCTTTCTTCGGCTATATCTAATCTACAATTTTACCCATTCACTGTGATTTTAATTTTAAGGACTATACTTTCTTTAAATTTCTAGAACATCTATTATTATTTTAAATTGATCTTTCTCTTGTGCTATAGTGCTATTTTCTTATAGTCCCAACATCTTCTTTTATATGTTTAATGATTTTAAATCTATTTATTTTACAGCCTCTATGGATAATTATTCTGTAGGAAATTCTTAGGATTCTACTTCTACTATTTTGTGCATGCTATTAATATCTCTTGCTTATGGAAGCTTGTTCTCTTGCATGTTTTGTAACTTTGCATTGTGAACTTAACTTAAGCAGGGCTCTATTTGGGAATCCTGATGGCATGAATCCAAGGCAGTTTTGCCTTTTCTTTCGTAAAATATCGATTAGTGTCTCCACAAGCCTAGAAAACCTGTTTCATGTAAATTTATGGCATTCTGTGTTTCTGAATCACAGAATATTCATACTTCCCCACTCTAAACCACTTTAGTGGGCAGGGCTGGGGTTTACAATTCTCAGAGGAGCATGTTTTCCCCTGGAGCCAGCAAAGTTGCTCCTTGCCTTCTCAGGCAGTGAGTGAATTTGTTAGACAGTTTACCTCGAGGGTGCAGGTGCTTTTATGATTGTCACCTGCTTCCTGCAGGCTGAAGGCCTCTATTCTCAGTTCCACAGAAAGATGGTGTCCCGAGTCCCCTGGTTTTGTCACTGTGCTTCCCTGACACCCCTCCAGGAAAGCTGTATCTTGCTTTGCATTCGTTGCCCTGTGGTTTATTTCTGCTGCAAGGAGATTTCCCTATGTCTTCTGGTACCTCAACTATGCATTGAAAATAATGTTTATATTACTTTACCTGATGTTTTTATGGGTTCGTCCCAAGAGATTTTTCAGATTAGTCTCTCTTCTTGTATAAACTAACTGCCACCCCATTTCCACCCTACCTCAACACACTGTGCATAACAGATGCTCAACGACATCTTATTTCAGTGTCCACCCAGCTTCACTGCTCCCCCATTCCCTGCTATTCTGCTGGAACCCTCACTGACACTGAGAAACATTATCATTATTTTACATCCCTTGTGGTTTGTTAACTCAATTTCTTTCACATATATACATAACACTTGGGGTGCTGTATTTTCAGTTATCAAGCTTCCCTTTTATGGATGAAAGAGTTTTTTGAAATCCCACCTGTCCCAGGATGGTTATAGGCCAGAGAATGATCATTTTAAAATAGGCATGGATTTTGAAGTTTTTAATAATTTTGAAAAAAACACCAATATTTCACTACTTCTCCCCCAAAAAGTCTTATATGGGTACATATTTTTAATTAAATGATTTCTACAAAATATATGAGATTGCTAGTATTTTAATTCATTTGTAGGTAAAGTCTGGCTCATGTTATCTGCTTTTACCTTATAAAATATAATAGAGGCTTGTGTATTTGCTACATATCGACATTCGGTTTGCTGGTAATACTGGGAGGTTGTGCTGAAAAGCTCTTTTCCTTATTGATCGTACATATTTTAAGAGGCAGAAAGTGGTTTATAATAGACATTTTAAAGGACTTCTGGAAAGATAATAAGAATAAGAATAGTAAGCAAGAAAAAGAGATGGTTGCTCCAAAGTAAAATTGTGGGGAAACAATAATAAAAATAACTGTAATGTAATTGGAAATTAGTTTTTAAATTACATTCGTTTACTTAGCTTTTGGAGGAACAAAGGAAATAAAAGATAATGAAAGTAACATCCATCATCAGATTTCTCAGATTGCATGAAAATGTCCCTGCCCTTAGTTAAAAAAAAAAAAAAAAGATCAGTGTCTCTTGCATATGATTAGCCAGGCTTGGTTTTGATTGTCTCCATTATAATCTTCTTGTTAGAGTGTAATGAGATTCAGTCCTGCGCATATGAATACCCACCGCCTGTCACTGAGCCATCTGTCCGCGACTTAAAGGCATGAGCATGCTGTCTGCAGTGAATAGAGAAAAATGGAAATTTGTATTAGAATCCTTTCTCTTTGTTCTTTGTTCATGATTTAGAGTCACTCAGTATCTATTCTATTCAGAAATTTAGCAGGCAACCTGTCTAACAACTGTAAAATGTGTCCTAAAATTGGGGTATATTTTGACATCTGGACATTGGTCAATCTTTCTCCTATACCAGATTTCTTAAAAGGTTTAAAAAAAATAGACTTTATTTTCTAGAGCAGTTTTAAGTTTACAGAAAAATTAAGCAGAAAGTACAGAGCTCCCATATAGTCTCTCTCTCCTTGTCAGTTTCTCCTATAATTAACATTTTGCATTGGTGTGGTACATTTGTTACAACTGATAAACCAATATTGGTACATTAGAATTAACTAATATCCATAGTTAGCATCAGTATTTACTCTTTGTGTTGTACATTCTATAGATTTTTCCAAATGCATAGTGTCATGTATCCATTATTACATTATTCTACAGAATAGTTTAACTGCCCTGAAAATATCCTGTTTTTCATCTATTCACCCTCTGTACCAACTCTTGGAAGCCATTCCTATGTTTTACTCTCCTTATAGTTTTTAACCTTATGAAATGTCATAGAGTTGAAATCATACAATATGTTGCTTTTTTTCAGATCGATTTCTCTCACATAGCAATATGCATTGTACCCATTTTTAATTACCTTGAGTAAATTTTTCATCTCATATCAATTTATCCTCTCTTCTCCTACTTCTTCCTTTAATTTTGACTTTTTTTATTACTCATCAGTCACATAACTAACATCCATCATCAGGTTTAAAAAATAGCTATATTAGGAAAATATTTAACTAAGTTGCCAGAGTGAGATTTAAAATTTTACTTAGTACTAACTAGCTCCACTTTATAAGTACAGATAAATAAGAAAGGCCAATAAACCAAAGGGTGATGGTGTGGTGGCAAGAATGCAGGTGCACCTCTTTGAACTTTGAGGCTTAGTTTCTTCATCTCTAAAATGGGTATACTAGTTTGGCATTCCAAGTTCTTCATGAAGATTAGATGTTTTATATGATGTATATAGAAGGCACCCAATAACAGTGAAGAAAATAGACAAGAAATAAAAGAGAAGCCAAAAGAAAGAGAAGGAAGGAAGATACAGAAGTAGAAGTTATATCTGGGAACACGGTTCCATCGTCAGGATATGAGACTCTCTTGAAGGGTGTGAAATAGAAAAATATTACCTTTTAGAAAGTCTCATGGCTGTTGAAACCTAGATAATTTTTTAAGTCTCATGGCTGTTGAAACCTAGATAATTTTTCAAGTCTCATTTCCCCAAATCAAAAGAACAGGAGCAATATGTAATGCCCGTTTCTCTTCCCTAATAATCCTAAAAATATATATATATATATATGGAAAGAATTAGCCTAACCATTGTGGAATAAAAATGGTAATAAAGTATAACTATTACATTTTTAGGTATTTCAACCTAAAACAGCCTCTTTTTGATTTTCCATTAGTCCCATCTCTAGATATTACATTTCAAAGTGACTATTAAAGTCTTCTTAAATATTGTTAAATATCATAGAATAATATTATATATCACTTTCCCATAATTATGTATATAAGTAAGACCTTGTTTAAACATGAGAAACCAAGAGGCAAATAATCAGTAAGTGCTCTATATACCTAGATAATGTGTTTTACAAGGAAAATGTTACTTCCTTGAGCTGACACAACTGATTCCATCCAAGCAGGCCCTAAGGTTTCTCAGTGGTAAATATTCCTGGAAATCTTGCTTGAGGAGAAGGGAACTCTTTTTGGTGTTTATGGGCTAGCACCCTTGACTCCCCAAGAGTCACCCAAACTCTGCATATTCCAGGGACAACATTAGTATGCCAGCCTCTCCTACTGAGAAGAAGCACCAACCACATTGCTCACAGAAGTGAACGGGAGTGAGTCCTACAAGTTGTATACCTGTAAGCCCCTGGTCCCTAGAATTCCTGTCCCTCAATGCACAAAGCCCAGCTGCACTCAGGGTAAAGAGTTAGTCTGTCTCCCCCTCTTCAATCCAGGGGATGCTCAGTGCTCAGTGTCATCCGTAGGCACACTCGCCCTCTCAGGGTGATGAACCAGTGTTTTACTTGAGAGCCTTCCAGAGTCTTCCAGAGTCTTCTAGTTCATGTTCATTTATGACTGCCAGAGACCAGCCATAGTCTCCTTTTGTCTCTGGGGGAAACAGCTGAAGTCAGCCCTATTTAGCCTACTCTCTCTCATCATGCTCTGAAGGAGCTGAGGCAGATGGCCCTTCTTTGTGTTCTGGTACTACCCAGACACAGAGGTGTGCCTCTCGGATCCCGCTTCAGGGCTGCCTCCATGTGAAGAGAACGTGCAGCCGACAACCTCCAGCTGTTTGCTACTTCAGGGTTTACCCCAAGTCATGCTGAGGGCTGCCTCCAAAAACTAAGCAAGAGCTTCATGTCTGCCCAAAGCAAGCCACCTCTAAGGGACAAGCTTTCCTCCAGAACACCTGCTTTGGGCTGGCAGGGACTTTGGCAGTCCACATCACTGCTGGATGGCTTCCCCTGCCATCCCATTCCTGTTGCTTTCTTTTCATAGGTTTTTCTTAAGACTTTTGCCCTCCTAACTCTATATCAGCATCCACTTCCTGCATCAGGTGTTATCTACCTAATCAATTAAATCTGTCCTTAACTGAAGAGGGTGAGACCCATGTTGGGACTCCAACATCATGATTAAATGGTAGGAGACTAGAAGATGGAGACCAAGTCTTCCTTATAACACACGGGGCTTGCATGTGATAACCTTTCCAAGAAAGGTTTGTTAAATTCAATTTTCATACATCTTGTATTCCAGCTTTCATCTTTGGCTACGTTTTTGGTTTTTATTAACATGGCCAGTGCTCCCCTTTCCCTGAAAGCATACCTCAGCCTGAAAGTCTACATTTTAATTGCTTAGGCATGGTTGTGGTGATTTGAAGTCCACAGGTAAATTCCGGTTAACCGCTTGGCTGCTGCACTCTGCTGCCTTCACACACGAAGGATGGCTCTTCTGTTCTTCCTCCTCCCTTTCTTGGCATGACTTAGAGTCTCGGCAGCTCTTTTGGCAGGCTGCGCTGGGATGTCATTTTCCAAGAGAGGGATTCACTTATTCAGCTGACTGCCTCCTTTATTTATTGTAATATGTTTTGGCAGCTACGGCAAATAGAGATTAGGTGTGGGCTGCTTTTCCTTTGAACACAACTTGCTGAAACAGTAAGGGACATGTCTCCCAGATTTGGGGAGCATGTTCAGTCTAATGAGTCACATGGAATCCCTGAAATTTCCATTCACAAAAGGATTGCCTTGGGTAGGCTGCATATTATAAGGTGCCTTTGCTGCAAAATTTTTAAATAGAAAGTTTCTTTGTAGTGACAGGGGGTTATTTTCCTTGTAAAAGCTGTGCTCCTTCACCATTTATAAATAAGCTGTTGGGTAATAGAATTGGGTATTTGGGTAATTAGCCTAGCCTTCTTTTTGAGGCAAAATATCCACGCAATCAACATCTGCTTCTTCATGTCCTGCCTACCAGTCAACTTTCTGACTCTCTTTTCCAGTGTTTGCCATGCCAGAAAATGCAAACTGTAAGGAACCAGGGACCACCTGATCACCTGCCCCGGCAATGTTGATATTCCCTTTTTCTGTTGATCCCTCTTAACATTCAATTCTAAATCTCTCCCACCTCATCTAGTTTGACATTATCCTCCCTTCAGTTCTTCTTGCTCTTGAACCCTTTACCTCCTACCACCTAAT
The DNA here is from genome assembly GCA_963574435.1 of Cheirogaleus major. Taxonomy (NCBI): domain Eukaryota; kingdom Metazoa; phylum Chordata; class Mammalia; order Primates; family Cheirogaleidae; genus Cheirogaleus; species Cheirogaleus major. Next base: position 24,114 of record CAUYPO010042149.1, on the reverse strand, counting down.
GATAAGCATCCCTGAGGCTTAATTTTGGGATAATTACTCCTTATTAGGCAGTAATTTACTCCTGTGGCTTCCCAATCCATACAGCATTCACTGAATCTCTAAATTTAAATCCTATATTGCCTAATTGCCTATGTGATATGAATCAAGATTTCCTACTATCTATTTAAAATTATAATTAATGTGGGGTGGACCCAAGCCACTCAACAACACAGCATGAGGCTTTTTAATTGGAGTGTTTTGACCACAGCAATTAATGCAATGTTTGACATCATTGGATATAGGTCTACCATTTCATTATTTTTTACTGCTTTTCCCTCTATTTCTTCATTCTCTGTTCTTTTATTGATTTCCATTTTTAAATTATTTGAACATTTTTAGAATTCTACATTGATCTATTTGCTCTTTGATCATACTCCTTTGCCTTATTGTTTGATGTTTAATCCTTTGCTTTTCAGAGACTACTTGGACTTAATACTGTACCTCTTCATGTTAAATGTAGAAATCTTGCAATACTATAAGCCCATGGATCTCCAGATATATTATGCTATCTTTGTTATATGTATTAAAATGTGTACCGTATAAACTCCACATGACAATATTTTTGCTTTTGAAACAGTCATGTTCTTTAAAGAAATTAAAACAAAAATATAGCTTTTGTATTTATCCATAATTTTCCCATTTGGGGTGATATTCACTCTTTCTGAATATCTAAGTATCCATTTGGTATCATTTCCCTTCAGCACCAAGAACTTCCTTTAGCATATTTGTAGTGTATGTCTGCTAAAGAAAATGTCACTTAGTTTTCTTTTCTCTAAAAAATTGTTTATTTCACCTTTATTAGTGAAAGATAATTTTGGATGAATATAGAATTTTGAGTTGACAAGATATTTTTTTAGCACTTAAAGATATATTCCACACTATTTCAGTATTTTAGATTTTGCAAAATCAGCATTCATTTGAAAAGCAGTTCCTCTGTTTATAGTGTCATTTTTCTCTGACTCCTTTCAAGATTTCTCTTTATCTTTGGTTTTTAGCAATTTGAATATAATATGACGAGGCATTTATTTTCACCTTTTTTTCGCTGAGGGTTTACTGAACTTCTTGAATCTATAGATTTATTACTTTGACCAAATATGGAAAATTTTGGCCTTTATATTTAAAAATAACTCCTTCATCATTGTCTCTCTTGTCTCCTGGAATACAGTTGCATATGTATGTTAGACATTGGTATTGTCCTCCAGGTCTGAGAGGATCTGTTGACATTTTTTTGCAGTCTTTTATCTCTGTCATCTTCACGTTTGATTGTTTCAATTAATTCAACTTCAGGTTCACTTTATCTATCTCCTTTTGACTCCATTCCACTGATAAGCTTATTCTAAGAAGTTTTAATGACTGACATGTTATTTTTCGGTTCTACGATTAAGTTCTTTTTATGATTTTGTTTCTTCACTAGAATTTTTCTCTTTTTATTCTTTGTAAGCATATTTTCTTCTAACTCATTAAGTATAATTTTAATAGCTGCTGTAAAATGTTTGAATGTTAATTTTGGCTTCTGAGTCATTTGGAAGCCCTTTCTAATGTCTTTTCCACTGAGAATGGCTCACATGTTCCTGGGACTTAGTATGTCAAATAATTTTGGATTGGACCCAGACATCCAATTCTGTCTTAATCTTCAAAAGTGTTGACTTTTTTTCAGATTAAATTTTATTTATTTATTTCAGGATATTTTGGGATTACAAACATTTTGGTTACATATTATGACTTTGCCACACCCAAACCATGATTTGAGTAGTGCCTTTTACCCCCTACAATGCTCACTGCATCCATTAGTTGTGAGTTTACCCACCATCAACCCCCAATCCCTGAAGAATATTACTACCATGTGAGCACCAAAGTGTTGATCAGTTAGTGCCAATTTGATGGCGAGTACATGTGGAGCCTATTCTTCCATTCTTATGATACCTCACTTCGGAGGATGAGCTCAAGTTCTATCCAGGAAAATATAAGAGGTGCTAGATCACCATCATTTCTTATGATTGAGTAATATTCCATTGTATACATATACCAAATTTTATTAATCCACTCATGAATTGACAGGCACTTGGGTTGTTTCCACATCCTTGCAATAGTGAATTGTGCTGCCATAAACATTCGGGTGCAGATGTCTTTATTATAGAATGTCTTTTGTTCTTTTGGATAGATGCCTAATAGTGCTATTGCTGGATCAAGTGGTATTTCTCTTTTTAGTTTTTTGAGGTATCTCCAAATTCTTTCCCACAGAGGTTGCACTAATTTGCAGTCCCACCAGCAGTGTAAGAGTGTTCCTATCTCTCCACATCCTCGCCAGCATTTGTTGTTTTGGGATTTTTTGATAAAGGCCAATTGCACTGGGGTTAGGTGATACCTCATTGTGGTTTTGATTTGCATTTCTCTAATGATTAGAGATGTTGAGCATTTTTTTATATGTTTGCTGGCCATTATTCTGTCTTCTTTTGAAAAGTTTCTGTTTATGTCCTTTGCCCATTCATTGATGGGGTTGTTTGATTTTTTTCTTGTTGATTTTTTTAGTTCTAGATAGATTCTTGTTATCAGCCCTTTATTGGATGTGTAGAGAACAAATATTTTCTCCCATTCTGTAGGCTATTTGCTCTAATGATAGTTTCCTTGGCTGTGCAAAAGCTTTTTAATTTTATCAGGTCCCATTTATTTATTTTTGTTGCTTCTGTGATTGATTTGGGCATCTTCTTAAAAAATTCTTTGCCTAGGCTGATGTCTGAAAAGGTCTTCCCTACATTTTCTTCTAGGATTCTTAAGGTTTCATGCTTTATGTTTAAGTCTGTTATCTATCGTGAATTGATTTTTGTATGAGGTGAGAGGTGGGGATCCAGTTTCAATCTTCTGCATATAGCTATCCAATTGTCCCAGCACCATTTATTGAAAAGAGATTCTTTTCCACAGTGTATATTTTTGTCTGCTTTGTCAAAGATTAGATCACCATATGTGGATGGTTTCAACTCTGGATTCTCAGTCCTGTTCCAAAGGTCTGTATCTCTGTTCTTGTACTATTCCCATACGGTTTTAGTTACTATAGAATTATAGTAGAGCTTGAAGTCTGGTAGACTGATATACCTTCCAGTTTGTTCTTTTTGCTTAAGATTGCTTTAGCTATACAAGTCTTCTCTGGTTTCATACAAAGTGTAGAATTATTTTTTCTAGATCTGTAATGAATGATGATGGTACTTTGATAGGGATTGTAAGAGTGTTGATTTTTGTTTTATTTGTTTTAGCAGGAAATTCGCTTTGTTGAATTCTAATGCAAAGTATGTGGCATGGCATTTAGTTAAGTAACAATTCAAATCTCAGTTCAATTTTTTTGTTCTGAGCTTGGCAGCTTTGAGGCTTCTCCATGTGTGTGTGACTCAGAGTCCCCCCAGTGCTCCCACAGATCTTGCCAGAGTTCACGCATCAACTTTGAGGCTCCCTCTCCCCTTGCTTGCTCCTCACTAATATCCCTGTCTCACTCATCAGTCGCCGTTGTTGGGTCTTAGCTTTGTCCTGTAGTTTTCAGGCCACAAATATTACAGCTGTTTTAAAAATGTTTTTCACCCCATATGTGATTGTGGCTTATTTTTAGGCTAATAAAAAAGCCACAAAATGGGAAACGTATACCTTTTCTTTCACGTGTCGACTCTCCTATGAAATTTGCCTACTTTTGTGTACTCTCTAGTGAATTCAAGGAGCTTTTGTTCATGTACTTTTTTTAGACTTTGTGGTTGTTTTCTGTGGTAAAATCAGTCTAGTAAGAATTCACTCAGTCAAATTTAAAGAAAACTCCTTGTAGCAACTGATATTTTGATCTCTATCTGCCTGACTTCTCTCTCTCTCTCAACTCTGTTTTGAATACCACTAAATTAGACTCAGATATTAAGATATAGCAGTGGTTATGATAAGAGAGAAGGGATTCAACTGGAACAATTTCAAAAAGAATACAGAGAATAGATGAATCTCAAATATCATAAAAAGACAGAATCGATTGTATTCAGTAAAAATTCAATTGAAGAAGGTTAAGGAATGATCCTGAAGCTATTAGTTTGCTAAGGTGAAAAAGCTAGTCATTTTCTTGGTACAGATCAGTCTGAGAATATTAAAAAAAAAAACAACAGTATGTTGGCTAAATCTGAAGGGGAGTTGATTTTCTTAAAAAATGGGTTAAATCTGAACATGTTGTATGTTAAATGCCAGCAGGGTACCTGTATGTAGCAAGGAGATGAAAATTTAGGTTTAAAGCCAAAGAGCAATATTGGGGAAAATTATATTTTTGTGGATCAATACTGATACTAGAGCTAAAGATATTAGAATAGATGTTGCAGGGATTCTATTTTAGTTTGAACAAGATGAAGTTGTTATTTTTGTGGATCAAAAGCAGTACTGGCAATTTTATATGGTTCAACTAAATAAACAAAATTCCAAGAACAGAAACACACTGAACACAGAAACACATTCATTTAAGGAACAAATTACCTAATAGGAACCTGACTGGGAGATCTAACAAGAGAGGTCAGAAAAATAGAAAAGGGGCCCCAGGACCAGTAAATATATGGAGTTGATGTATTTAATATTATTTAGGTACCACTAGAGAGAAATGAGAAAAAATATAAATGTCATAAATGCTGCTGGCAACACTGGTTAATTGTGTAAAAAATATGAAATTACATTCTTACACCATAGACAATAATAAATGTATGGAGGTATGGATGTAATAAATACATATTTTTGGTTCAATGCATTGGATACACTTAGAAATGAAAAGGAAACTTCAAAGCTCTTAGAAAAAATGGAGGTGGATATTTATGACTTGGGGGCATGAAGTCATAATTTGATAAATGCGATTATATTAAAATTAAGAGCTTCTATTCATCAAAGACACTATAAAGAGTGTAAAAAGACAATCTATAAATTGGGAAAAGCTGCATGCAGTACCTAAAACTAGCCAACACATTGAACCAAAAAGGTGTAATGAATTTCTAAAAATCATTACGAAAAGACAGCAAGCAACACTCTAGAAAAAGAGTCAAATGATGTGACCATATATCACAGAGAAAGAAACATAAATTTCCCATAAACAAACGAAGTTATGCTTTACCTCTTTAGCAATCAGAAAATTGTAAATTCAGACCACACTAAACTACTAATGTCCATTCATTAGATTATCAATAAAAAGTGTAATAATAAGTGTTGCTGGGGGTGTAAATAAACAGAACACTTTTACAGCTCTGTTAAGGTTATGAAATGGCACAATTTCTTTGCAATACATTATCTTGTAAATTTAAGCAGTTGCACACTTTGTAAGCCAGTAACTATCTCTATTATATACTTATGGGAAACTTTTACTCATATGCACCCGGTGACATGTGTAAGAATTTCCAAAGAAGTATTAATTGTAGCATCAATTTTAAAATTATATCAAAAAGATACAAAAAATTAATAAATTATTATATAAACAAATGAAATGTTATACAGCAAAAGAAATGAAAGTATGGCTACATGCTTTAGTACTTAGCATTTAGTTCCAGTAGAAAGTTATAGATGACATCCTGTAGTGTAACATTTCTATACAACCTCAAACTAGCAAAATTTCAAAATGCACTGTTTGGGGAGATATATATATATATATATATATATATATATATATATAAATGTTACCAATCTAAAAAAATAATATTAATGAAAAATTCAAAGAATATGGGGAGAAAGAGTATATGGAAGGAATTCACAGTCGGATATATTATATTAGTAACAATTTAGTTCTTGAGTAGTGAATTCATAGATACTTATTTTATTATTATTCTTTATATAATATTTTTTAAATGAACATAAATATTTTAAATTAAAAGGGAACACATAAAAAATAATTACATAAATAAAACATCCCAATCCAAAATTCTCATTTCATGGTATTATATAAATTATACAAATTTATATATATTATATTATACATTATAATAAAATACTACATATTACATTAGATAAATTATATGTCTGACATTACATTACATTCTATATAACACAAACATTACTGTAATTAATTTTATAGTTTTTAAGTTCCATGAAATATGTCTCCATACCTTTAAAAATTATCCTAAAATTAAAAAGACAAAAATAATTTTAAGTTTTATTATATATCTTGTCTAATTTCTCAAAGAGGAGGAAATGACAATAGATAGTTCATTTCTGGATAAAAATATATTAGTGAGAAACAGGAACATGAAGATCTAACTAAGTAAATCTTCTCAGGCTCAAGGAAACAGCTGGTCACACAGAAATTTTCCTATTTTTCCTCTTGGGAACTGAGATGCTGACCATATATGTTTTTCTAGACTAAAAATAAATATTAGCCTTATATTTCAATTGAATATTAGTCCAGAAAGTACTGAGGAAAATCCAACTGGAGATCTAAAAGGGTCAGTGAAACATATCACTCATTACTTTTGCTTTCTTTTGAATTTGCTTCTACTAGGGAGTGTATTTGTGCAAATATTTAGAGATTCATGCATAAGTAGAAAAAGTAAAAATGGGACGAATGGGAATGAGACACATCAGATTCAGAATGAGGGAGCAGGTAAATGGGTATGGCTGTACAAGAATTTTGGTAATGTTTATCTTCGAAGCTGGATAGTGTGCTAAAAAGTATGCACTATATCATTTATACCTTTTGCACATCTAAAGTATTTCATAAAAATCGAAAATTTCAAACTATTTTAATGAGAAACTAAAGCCTATCAATTAATGATTCATTTTGTGTAGATTTATTATGTATCTGAGATGGCCAAGGCTCTGCAATAGACATTTATTTTTGGTGGGAAATGAAGAGATACAAAATTCAAACACTATAAGAGGAATGAAGTCAAGTACTCAAAGAACCATGCATAACATGTCTCATGTCCCTGGAAACCAGCGTAAACGCAGAGCTGTACATATTCATCAAGAAGTGGTTCTTCCAGCAAGAAAACACTATTACATGGACCTATTATCAATTCACTTGGGATTTGGGGCTAAGAACATTTTTCATGGAAATAATTGAGTGATGTTACAAAAAGAAATTTAAGATTGCATTTGCTTTTTACTAGGGAGTGCATTTGTAAGAATATTTGTAAGGGGATACTGAGGAACATGACTGCAGCTTAGAAAACCTCTAGAAAGCATCATGTAATAATGTTAAAAGCGGGGTATTTGTCATGAGCTGACCTGGGCCTCCCACCCCCACCCCCGGCCATGTCACTTACCAGAGATGTGGCATTAGCAAGTTATTAATATTTAACCTTTCCAATGCAGATTTGACAACTGGGAATAATGGAAATTTCAGCTTCATTTTTTTGAAGAGAAATAAATCAAGCAACATATGCGCTCTGACATTGTAAGACTCCAGATACATGTTAGCTTTTACCTTTAGGCAGTAGAAACGAAGGCTGGGGAAGTAGATGTGGTCATTTAGTGAATGGTCATGTGGAGACTGACTGTATACATCCTCATGACTGATTGAAAGTGGAAGGAAAAGTTACAGATGAATTAACAGTATTAAACCTGGTGGATTGGGAAGTTAATAAACTGCCTTTGATAGACAAGAAACAGGGAAGGAGCTGGCTGGAAGGTCAGGATAAGGAGCTTTGTTTTAAGCCTGTTGGATTGGAGATACCAGCAGTACATCCAAGTAGAGGTGTGCAGGAGGCATCTAGATGTGTGTGTGTGTGTGTGAGAGAGAGAGAGAAAGAGAGAGAGAGAGAGAGGGGGGGGGGGGAGAGATCAGGAGCAGAGAAAGTATCTCTCCTCTTCCAACCTCCTTTCTCCAAAGGCCTTCAGTGGCTGAGAGAAGCAAGCCCCAAACCCAAACGGCTGTCATAGTTGAAACAGACCGTAGAGCCGGTGTGAAAGGCAGAGTGTAAAGAGAGGAGAAAACTAATGTCAAGCATCATAGGAAAACTTCCAGAAGGAGGAGGAAAAGCTAAAAAATTGCTTTTGCTTTATCCCAGGTGCACAAAATCCTTGATGCAAGACAGTCACATGATCTTGATATTAAAAAAATAACATTTGTAATGTTTCCTCCTTCACTAAGCAGTTTATGGTAGGTAATTTGTAGATGGGCTTTATCAAATGAAATTCACTTTGTCCTTAATTTACTAAGCACTTTGGTCATGTATTGATAATGAACTTTACCAAATGCTTTTTCTGCAGCTATTTACATGTAAATAGAGATTTTCTGTTTTGATAAATGGCACCTTTTCTAAAATTAAACTATTCCTGCATTCCTGAATAATATAAGAGCAAACCTATTATGTTTTTTACACATCGTTTGATTTGATTTGCTAATTTTTTAAGGAAATATATCTATCCAAGAGTTAAATAACCTGATAATTTCTTTTTCCAAAATTGTATTCTCTGGCCCTGGATTCAAGGTTATGCCAAAAGAGATGGAGAGAATAACCTTTTTCTTTTCTGATTTCAGAGGAGAATGATCTAAACCTATAACTGTTATTAGAAAACACCTATAAAACTATCTGGGCCTGGTATTTATTTTGAATGACCATACTATTATTTCAATTACTTTAATATTAAAAGATATTTTAGTTTCTCTATTTCTTATTACCAGCTTTGGAAAGATGTATTTTCTTAGAATTCATCCATTTTGTCTGTATCTTGCTATTTATTGGTTAAAAAATTGTTGATGATATTCTCTTATCATACTTTATATGTCAACTTTGTCCACAGCTCTCTCCTATGTTTCATTTATAACATTATATATTTGTTAACTTCTCTCTTTTTTTCTTGATCAGTTTTACCAGATTTTGGTTATTGTTAGTCTATTCAAAGAATCAAATTTTGGTTTTATTGATCTTCCTACTTCTTCATTTTCTATTGTATTGATTTCCACTGTTACTTTTATCAAGTTTTCTTATAGTTTATAAGAATATATTCGGTGTTCTTTTTTGCAAGTACTTAAGCTCTAGATGGTCCGCCTCACCACCCACACCTACCCCACTGACCTCCTCTGCAAAATTTGACCACTGTAAGAGGAATGGAGTCACTCTACTTGGCTATGTGGGTCTCCTTGCTCTTCCTAAAAGGTACCGAGTGTGCTGTCACCTTAGACTCTTTGCTCTGTTAACTCTGCCTGCATTAGTTTACCCCAATTACCTCTAAAATGACCTCATTTTAAAATCTTTGCTTTAAGTCTTGTCTTCTTATTTTCCTCTTCTATTAAACACTACGACCTCTCACCATAACACTTAACTTCTCATACACTGTTTAATACACTACATCATGTACCAGTTAGCCTTGCATGGATCATTTTGCCTCTTCAAGCCTCAGTTGCAAGTAAAATTAAAGAGACTAGATATAGATATAGATAGATATTCCTCCCTTTTCAAATAAAAAATTCTGTGATTTTGTAATTTGAACTGTACCTATAGAGCCCCAAATCTTTAACAGTGCGTGGTTTTCAGGACAAAGCAGAATGCGTGAGCGTGAGAGAATCATTAGAGAAGAACAGGAGTCAAACATTTACCAGAAGGATTAGTGCAGATGAGGCACGCCTGGGGGAAAGCGCAGCGTGGTGCTGTGAGGGCAAGGAGTGATGATGTCATATGAACGAGTCCATTCCTGTCTCTCCCGGTGCCATAGCTGTCTGGTGGCCACTCTGAGTAACTGGCATACTAATGCCAACTTGTTGGCACTTTAGGAAATGTCAGTCACCTCTCTCTGTCCTAGTGATGAGAAATAACCTAGAACTACAAGGGATGTTTCTTTAAAATAAGACTCCCAGGTTACCCCAGGATAGAATCTATTGCCTCAAGGAGCCATGAAAGGGAGCACAAGAGATTTGCAAGATTGTCAGGGACAAGCTTTGGTTAAATAAAACAAATCTCAGGGCTTGATCCTGTACACATTACTTAATTTCTCTGACCTTTGTTTCCTTCATCTCAAACGTGTGTTTTATAATATTCTCTGTGTCATGGAATAATGCAGGCAAGCTCCAGCTTCTGTTGAAGGTACCAAGGTTACAGCAGAGAACAATATGTAGCATGCCACTCCTTACACGGTTTAAGTTTTACTCAGGGAAAAAGCAAAGGGGCTTAATTTGCAAGCAGGAAATAGCTTCAGACATTAGGAAGCTCTGACTCACACTTAGATGCACAATGTATGTGAATCAATTGTTTTAATTCTGTTGAGTTGTTTATGTGATGTCTGTCATTTGACAAGTAAGGGAGTGAGGGAAAATTATTTCTAGTTAATATATTCTGGTGGAAACACTTATAATTTTCAAACTACTTAAAATGCGTAGGAGCATTAAACTAGACACAATAAAAGCAATAAATGAATTGAAGAGAATTTGGCCTTGACGTTATTGAGACTCCTGATTTCACAATAAATTATAGCAGGATGTTCTTGATGACTCTCAAGCAGGAAAGCAATCTAAAAGGTTTATATGTATCAAGAGTGTCACAATCTTTTGGGGGATCTATTTGTCACTTTCTCACCTAGCGAAGCTATAAAATGTAGGTGATGAATTTCACTTTACTGTTATTAATACCATTCCAGACACCTGGAGGATGCAGTTTCAGTAGAAAGTGGATTCTTTAACATTTTGCTGAGCATGCATCTCGAAAGGACCTATAATCAAATTATGCTAAGTCCTAAAATTGAAAGGAAGTCTTAGGTAATTGCTTATTTTTCAGAATCAACTATCTCCCATGCTATATTTGTTGCAATAAGTCAAATAGATATAGATCTAGTTTTTAGAAATCTATCTCAAACACATTATACGGTGACAGGATTATGGTGGGCACTGGCGAGGGGGTGTTTGAATGGATTCTGACCCCAGCTTTCCTTTTAGTCTACCACTCATTCATTCATTCCACAAACAGTTGTTACAAAGTTGTGTGTCTAGTCCTTGGGAATATAAACCTATGAACCCTGTCTTCAGGTATCATAGTATTTAGAGCAGGATAGACCTGAAAATATATAAGGTAATGACTGTAATAAGGTCAGTCCCTCTGGAGGAAATGTCTAACAGTGCCTAAGGCAGTTATAAGAAAAGACAGATGAGGATGTGATTAGGTCAAATCTTAAAAGAGGAGTAAGAAGAAACGTGGCAGAATAAATGGAGAAGACCATTTATTTCAGACAGGTGGGACATATATGGAAGCCCAGGGAGATAGAGGAGACTGTTTAATTTAGAACCTCAAGTAACTAGCGTTGTCTCCTGTATTAGGAAGTGCAGCGTGGAGGCAGTGTCATGGGGTAAGGACTCGGCTCTGACGTTCATATTGGCATCCTTGGTGGTTAGAATTGTGGTTGGCATGTGTAGGTTCTTGGCATCTATTTGCTGCACAGAATTGGAAAAGACCTGGGTAAGGAGATACGGGTTCTATAACTGGCTGCCACTGAATGTCTAGGTGTCCTTGGGAAAATGATTTATTTATTTAGTATCTTCTTGTGTAAAATGAAAGTGTGGTTTTGTGAATGATTATCAAATACTATATAGTCTTTGAAACCTTCCAAACTGTGTTCATTTAAAGTTAAAAATATACCACATTTTAGTTATCCACTCATGAATTGACGGGCACTTGGGTTGTTTCCATGACCGTGCAATAGTGAATTGTGCTGCCATAAACATACGGGTGCAGATGTCTTTATAATAGAATGACTTATGCTCTTTTGGGTAGCATTGTCAGGGGGAAGGGCATACCTCTAACCCTTCTTAGGGAGAGGCAAAGTTATACAGTGTATCCAAAATGAAAAAAAATTTTTGTCGGATGGAGGGCAGGCAGGAGGGGGGAGGAAGTGTAGAGTTACATAATGCGAGCCATGCACGCCACCTGGGGATTGGACTTGCTTGAAGCTCTGACATGTCGGGGGGGAGGGATGGCAGGGGCAATGTATGTAACCCTAACAATATTTATACCCCCATTATATGATGGAATAAAAGGGAAAAAAAACTCCTAAAGACAAAAAAAAATATTTTATTTCCACTTAGCAATAGGAAAGAAGAGCATATGTTTGGAAATTATCATTCTCTATATTGAGCTTTCCCAGTTGTCATATGAGTTGAAATATTAAAGCATTCATAAGCTTGAAAAAAAATATATGAAATGATGACCTTGCTTAAGTTCTCACTTTCCTGATGACAGGAACTTATGTCTTCATTTTTCCCAACAAACCCCCACCTAGGTCAGTGCTAAATACAACGTAAGAGCTCAATTAATTCTTCATGGTTTTTTGATGACGGATATGGTGTGTTTGGATGCGTAACTTAAGTGGAAGATGTCTTGACCACATTCTATATCTTGAATTTTTAAAAGATTATGTATGAATAGCTACCGATGGGACAAGAAAAAAACTACAAAAATATTTATGAAATTTCAACCATATTTTAAAACAGCGTAATGCCTATTTTTATAGATGATTGGACTCTTTTAAACAATAATGAAATATCTATTACTAAGACATTTCTAGAAAATGAGAAATAAGTTGAATAGTGTTAGAGGACAAAGAATATTCATTAAATGAATGAATACATAATATTAGCAGAAGGATTTTTTAAACCTAAATGATAGAGTTTAGCTATGAAACTGATCAATTATTTTCTTTTCTCATTTTATATGTAGGTTGAAGCAGATATGGTATATAGCGCCATGTGGAGCTTGTATAAAAGAAAGTTAAGGAGACTTTATTATTTTAGAATCAAAAAGTAGATTTCCTGCCTTCAAACTTATAGATTACCTGCCTTGGCCAAGATCCCCACTGACATGACCATAAAACTGGAAAAGATAGGGGAAGGACAGAGGATTTAATGAATGTTTCTTTGTCAGCTCAATTATCTTACATTTTGACATAGCGAGAAAATGTTCCCCTAAAGAAAAATCTCCATATTAATAATTTGGAGATTTGCAATCTCCATATTAATAATTTATTGTCTTTGTTGGGTCTTTTGCTCAAAGTAGAAAAGCTTACCTTTCTAGTTAAAATATAAATGATGTGTAATTTTAAGTAAAAAGGAACTCTGCAGAGCGGACATGGTGGCTTGGTGGCAAACAACTCTGCAGTTTTATCAATTTATTTTCTTTATATTATTCTTTTGACTGAATTCTTCAAAAAAAATAGTGGAATCATTGCTTTCAACTTGGTCTTGGTTTCATAGTAACTAAAAGGTTTCTATTTTCTTACCCCTAGAGAATCTGCCAGTGTGAACTGGGATATTGAAAAGGTCACTCTGTCTGATGAAGGCTCCTATGAATGCATCGCTGTCAGCAGTGCAGGGACTGGACAGGCACAGACATTTTTTGACGTATCAGGTAATTATCACTAATTCCTTCGCAGTTGCCTAAGTATGAATGTGGCTATGGAAATGGGATGTTTGCTAACTAGTTTGTATGTATACATTTATCTTTATGATTATTTTGTCATCTTCTCTCTCTCCACTGAATGGTGAACTCATATCCTGCCTTCCCCCTATATCAGCTATGTGACCTTCCCTGGGCCAATTATTTAAGGACTTAGTGCCTTGGGTTCCCTAACTATACAATGAGGATAATAACAATAACAGTCTCTATCTCATGGAGAAACCGTAAGGACTCAGTGATAAACGTAAAGCCCTTAGAAAAGAGCCTGGAACATGGAAGCACTTAAAAGACATCATTATTGTTACTGCTATTTATAACTATTATTATCATTGTCATTATTGTTAGTGATTAACAAATATTTTTTGAAATGGTCATATAGCATTTTCCTTTGAGAAAATAAAGTTTAAGGGAAGGATCTATTCTGATAATAACAAGGTTAAACTTTCCCTTTCCCTCTCCCATATCCCAGAATCCCACATGAAGCGATTCTGACATCTAAATTAAGACAAGAATGAAAGTGATCACATTATAGGAACAAAAGGCCTCAGTGGCTACAACATTGATCCTACAAAGGACATAAGTAATGCCCATTATTTTACATTCAGATAGTATGTTTCCTATGAGTAGATGGGAGGCAAGGTGCACCTTATTTTATAAGGTAAAATACATTAAAGTGAAAAAATGATTTTTCCTCTAATCTCACAGAATTTTTAGGGAGCAAAAGCACTACCATATATAATCAATGATGAGGATTAAGCCACTTACTCAGCATTTATATATAATTTATTGGAAACATTGTTTTGACTGAATTATTTTCTCCCTGTCTTGTGGACTAGTGTTGCTGTGTGTTTAACATTAACCAATTCTGACCTAAATATCACTGCTGCTGAATTTATAACAATGTCTGTATTTTGCTTTTAGTATTGATGTGTATTTTCTTGAGGCAATTTAAAATAAAAGAAGCTTTATAATTATAGGACTGTTTAGAAACCTAAGATTTGTTATGTTTGTTACTAGTAAGTTCAAGCTGAACTTTAAGGCAGAGGCATGTAAGTCAAACAAGCATGTTCTTCTTGCAGTAAAACTATTTGTATTCTGTTACTGTTAGAAAAATAAAGTTTGTCTCCTAAAACAATTTAGCAAGTTGACATACATCACAAACTATTCATTTTTCATCTCCAGTAATTACGAAAAGCATTGGAATTGTGTCAACATTCCTCAGCTTCTGGGAAAACAAACACTTGAGCACTTAAGTATTTTTTCCCAGCAATATTAATTAAGAGAAGAACAATAGGGAAAGAGGTTTGAGTGAGTTGATTCAGACTTCTTGCATAAATAACTGGGAAGTGCCAGTAGGAACTTGTGAACTGTTATGAATTTGGCTGTGTGGCGTCACGGACTTCTGTATGTGTATTCTGCACATGCCCTTTTATATCAATCTGTGCCAGCCAAGCAAGGGTATAACTAGGAAATTTACTATGCCCAAGCCGATATTCAGGAATTATTTCCTACTTAGTGAAATATGAAATAAGGGAGCAGAAACATTGAATCAGGTACAGATTCACAGGATAATTAGATCTTATATTTTGTAAACTAGTGTTAGGAAACAAAGCATTATGGGATAGTGATATTCTTGCGTCATTATAGACATTATTTTATTTTATAAAGTCAAAGAACACCCAAGAGCAGCAGTTAAAGAAAAGCTAAAGTTCTACCATCATCTTATCTCAATTTTTTTTAGCACTTTCTTCTAGTTGACATGTTTAAGGAGTTTTGGTTCATTTGAATTGTTGATTATTACTTTAAATGCAAAATGGGTGTAGAAAGCATTGTGCTTTTCTTTTGTTGAACATAAATACATAGAAACTAATGAATACAACTGCAGAAGCATGAAAAATCCATTCTTTCCAGATGGTATTTGGTAGTTTACTATTGCAAGGTTATATTAATTTTCTGAACTAAATTTCTTTATTAACACAATGTCCTTCACCAAATATGTGTACACACACACACACACACACACACACACACACAGAGTACTATAATTCTGGGTTTAAGTAAAATTATAAATAGGGAAAACTTGTCAAGGACATGCCAGTGACAGGAAATCTTAAATTATAATGACACGATATTCTTTTAGAAGAGGATAAGCTTTGGAAATAATCTTACACCTCCTCCTCATTTTATTGCTAAAGAAACAGAAGCCCAGAACAAGCAAGTGACCCATTTGTGATCAGATAGGTAGGCAGTAAGAAGTAGATTCCTGGCCTCATGAGTCTCAGTCCAGTGATCTTTACTTAATATCCCAACACCTATGCTTCCTTGTCATCTTTCCTCCCTTAGTGCCAAAGTTCTTTCTCTGGTACCCTAACCCTAGCCTCAGTCATGCTTTCTTTCACTTAGGAATAGCTGCCTCTTTCACTCCCAGGACCAGGTTGTTTCTGTTAATGTGTAATCTTGGCCTTCTTCACAAACTGCTATCATTCTCCCTCATTGCTCCCCTATCCACACCAAATTTATTCACATATGTATAATTATTTAAGTGTGTCTTATATGTATTATCTTGAAGTATTTATGCAGTGGTGGTATTATGTAATGCAATTTATAATTATAATTACATGGTACATTTCAAATCTCATTTGTCCATGTGTGTTATAAAAAGTTGGTATTTTACTTATTTGAATTTATATTTGAAGAGGAAATAGACTCTGATGCAGAATTTGGATGCAAGAGAGTTATTGGGGAGTTCTCCAGGGAAAAGCACCTGGAAGGGAGTGAGGGAAATAGAAGGAGAAGAATTGTGCTACACTTGCAACGAGGGCCTCAGCTGACCCTACAGGGAGCTCTGGAGCTGAGACAGCCCTGAATTGAGGCAGGAGAGCTGGGTCTTTGTGCCTCATTAAGTGGTAGTTGGATGTGGGCTGCGTGGGGAAGGGGGCCTAACCTTCAGCATGTTAGCTCAGGACTTTAAAGCTAGAAAGAGTCCTTAAAATGACTTACTTTAATCATCTCATTTTTCAGATAGGGAAACACAACTGTCAGTAAATTGGCTTATCTAAAGTCACACAGCTAGGTAGGGGTAGAATGAGGCCACCTATGATTGTCAGATTCAGCAAATAAAAACAAAGGTTGTCCAATTAAATTTGAATTTCATATAACTGTGTACTAAATATTGCATGAGACATACTAAAATATTATTTGATGTTTATTTGAGATTCAAATTTAAGAAAATATTCTGTATTTTATCTTTCAGTCCTAGCCAGACTCCAGTCAAAGCTTTCTAAGTTTGTCATGTATTCTTTACACTGGATTCACCAGCTATTTTCATAAGAGATTTTAAAAATATAACAGAAAAAAAGTATTTTTTTAATAATTTAAAATAGCGTATACTACTTAGAAAAAATTTAGAAAACAAGAATAAATATAACAGAAAATATGGAAAATGTACACATTTCTATCACTGAGGGATAACCAGTATGGTTTTGGCCTATTTGCTTCCAGTCTTCATTTTAGGCTTATGATATTCATCTGCACTTATGTATAGTTTTAAATAGCACAGGGATAAAGTTTGATCTTGAATATCTGACACTCTTTCACATTTAAACTAAAACAGACACTTGGATTTCCAACTAACATAGATCACCACAGTTTTATTGCTGTATTATTTATAATGGCTTGCTACAGGAGATCATTTTAAAGTATTTGGGCAGAGTGAGCTGGAGAGAGGGAATTTAGATTCACTCTCAAAACTAGCTAGAGTGATGTAGGATTCTCTATAGAAATGTTGGTTAAATATTTAATTAGTAATTGGTTTTTGACCACATTTGAAATGTGCATGCTTTACTCAATGCCTTTTGTGTACATGGCTCTATGTGTACAATTTTATTAAAAGTCTATCCCTACTGTTTCACTTGACCTTCTTAGTTCAAACTGTTCCCCATCCCTGCTAGGAGAACATTTGTCTTATTCTACTCTTGTCCTGTGTATTCTTTTTAACCCCCCTTAAAGCTGATACTGTCATTCCCATGTCGACTATTCTTTGTATGCTATTTTCTTTAAAACATTAAATATATATATTTTTTTATTTAAAAGTTCCCATAAATACTACTTTCATAAAAACTGAAATACAAAATTTGCCTCATTCTGCAATCTTAAATGAGTTGCCGTACCTCCTCAACTCTCATGTCTATCATTCATATGTTTGGACTTAAGTATACTTTGGTATGTAAATGTGTACTACTTTCTTAAGCATCCTTTAACTAGATAATCATTTTGGAGGTCTCATAGACACATGTATTAGTCAATACGTTCTGTTGTACTGCATCTTTCCTACTAGATATTCAATGCATACTCATCCAGGTTTTATTATTTCAATAGATTTAGGGGGTACAAGTTGAATTCCATTGTATGTATATATTGTATAGTGGTGAAGTCTGGGCTTTTAAGTGTGTCCATCACCTGAATAGTGTACATTGTACCCAGTAGGCACTTTTCCATCCCTCACCCCCTCCCACCCATCCCCCTTTTAAGTCTCCCAGTGTCCCTTATCCCACTTTGTGTGTCTTTGCATAGCCTTAGCATATTCAGTTTTTAAACCACATCTGTAAGTGAGCAAAATGGCTTTTAAGTCTCTTGATTGGAATCTTTTGATTTCACACAGAACCCCCTCCAGTCATCCAAGTGCCTAATAATGTTACAGTCACTCCTGGAGAGAGAGCAGTTTTGACATGTCTTGTCATCAGTGCTGTGGATTACAATCTAACCTGGCAGAAGAATGACAGAGATGTCAGACTGACGGAGCCAGCAAGAATTAGGACCTTGGCTGACCTCTCGTTGGAGCTAAGGAGTGTGAAATTCAGTGATGCTGGAGAGTACCATTGTATGGTTTCCAATGAAGGTGGATCCTCAGCTGCTTCAGTTTTCCTCACAGTGCAAGGTACTGTGCTGTTGGTAACTTCTGAATTAGGGTATCTTTCTGTCTTCCTTCTTTGATCTCTGTCCTCCCAAGTTGGCTATCTGAGAATGAGAGTATCCACTCAAACAATTACAGTTTTGAATAATAGATTACTTAGGGATCTTCAGTGTTCTTAAGCTGTTTAAACTGGAAACTAAAACATCACCAGCAAGTAGGTGACTTTGATACAGTCACAACTGTTTCTACTAGTCGAAGATGTCTATTTTAAGGGAATATAAAAATTGTCTTTGGATGATTTAATAGCTGTAAATTCTCTAATCTATTGTGTATTTTTTAAAAAAAATTCTAATTAATAATCGGTTCAAAAATTCCTTCCCAATTTAAGTACTGTATGATTGCACATATAGCTAATTTACTTCTTTAAAATCAAATTTAATAACAATTTATTATTATCAAGGTTTAAGATGCTTCCTATCTTGGTGAAATTTTACTGAAACTTAAGCAGAGTTATTTTTACCTTTTTTGTCTCACACACACACACATACACACACAAAAGAGTGTTTATTGAAAATAAACCAATGGTAAGCCAATCTTGAATTATGTCTACATAGTAAATGTTCAGATAGCTGAAAACAAGTATATTAGCAATGTGGTTTAATGGTTACTAAATGTATATATTATTCGGGATCAAAGGAAGATCAGAAACTGCTCCAAAGTTTCTCTTTCAGTAGAATCATATTTGGCTTCTAAATGTCCATAGACAGGCTGGAAATCTTAATATAACGAGCAAATTACTGTTGGCAGTTTTTGACTGTTAAGCTGAAAGGTTAGTTGCTGCCTCAGCAGATCATTTCATTTCAAATCCTTGATGTGGGAGACTGAGTGCATCGGAATTGGGTCTGGCTGTTTGGTTATGTTGTTAGAAGCAACTTTACACATGCCTGAAATAACACTCTCAGATAATATTTGAGCAAGGTTATCTAAGAGAATGATCACTGAGTTTCAAGACTAACTCTTAGAATGTTATTAATGACAGAAAAGTGAAACTATTCTGAGAATTAACAAAATGGTTGACATCTGATTATAGTTTTCTCCCTGGTACTTGAGATGCACTCTGCAATCTGAATGTGTGTCTTTTGGTAGCTGATCTGGTGAAACCTCTAGGGAAACATTGCTCTTGTAAAGGGCTCACTACATTTCCACATGGTAAACTGCCTAGATAATTTGAGTCAATTCAAATAGCAACTTAGGTTACTAGAACTCTGGAACCATTTAACTAAACTGATTGTTTCAGATAAAATAAATGCTAATGGACTTCTGAAATTTTATCTTGGTTCTTTATTGAAGTCTCTTACAATGAATTGTAAAATAAAATCATAGCCTTCCTTGTTTAACAAAGTTAACTTGTTAGTCCATTAATATTAGAACGGTGACTTTCATGGATAAAGAATTATCCAAGGAACTTTTTTTTAAAAAAGCAGATTTCTAACCCCACATCTAGAGATTCTGTTTCCAAAGGTCTGGTATGAATTTTAACAGATTTCTCAAGTGGTTCCATGGACATTTTCTGAAAACAGCATTTGAATCTATTGAGTGACCTAGAAATGTATTAATACATGTTTAAGGGAAGCCCTTGGCCTTCTTCTTGCTGGTAAAATAAAGCAATTATTACCCAGTGATTTCAGTAAGTGCTGAAGTGAGGTGTTATCTAATACACAAAACATAGATACAGAAAACATATGACATTAAATGATTATTGGATATTCTGTATGATCACTAGTGCAAATCTGTCTAGAGGCATTCTTTTGTGGCCTGTCTGGTTGGCCTTGAATTTGAGGGGCCAATTTTTATGAATAAAAATGTTTTAAAAGTCTAATAAAATGATACTCTAGAATTCATGACTCTCTTAATAAAAAAAATGAGAAACCATAGCTAATTGTAGCTATCTGAATGTATTATTTTATGGTTGAATGCATTATTGAAAACTATGGATATCTGATGAAGCAAACTGCTATACCTAGAGGTATGGTTTATGATAATATGAGATGCTGATAAACTGCTGACATTAAATCTTCAATTACAAATTATTTCATTTCTATGCAGTTAAATGTTTTAAAAAACAAGAATAAAATAGTTCTACAAAACTTAAAAGATAATATAGTTACTTGTATTGAATACATACTTTAGTAATAGTTTCTTTTTGCTTACAAGAGAATCAATAATCAATAGCTTAATTCATAGCTTCATTTATGTTGCTATGACACCACAGGTATGTTTGGGAACTATTATCTGGAGTACCCTTAAGAGTTAAAATCCAGATTCTACAAATTTTTTGTTGTAGTTTTATAAAATATAAATTCTTGCTAATTAGCAAGGATTTTCCAGTATAAAATAGCATATGTATGTTTAGTATTGCAAAGTCTCCTCACCTAACAATCTATAAAGACTTCAAAAAGGCAAAACTGTAGAATACTAAAACCCAGCGGTGTTTAACAACCATAAAAATTCTGGGAGGAATTTTATATATATATAAAATTTTAATTTTTTATAAGATTTTTTTATATATAAAACTTCTCCCAGAATTTTGTTTATATATAATATATAATATAATATATGATATTATATATAAAATATATAAAGATTTTTATTTACCTAAATATGTATATAGAATATTTATTCACATTTTAGGATCAATAGAATGACAATCTTAACAGTGATCCTTCTTGTCTCTGTTCACATGAAAGGAAGTAGAAAGTATCTTTGTCCCTCTGTTTCATAGTTTACTCCAAAAAGAAAATGTTATTCTTTGAGGAATCCAGGATGCTGTTTCCTCATGACCATTAATAGCTCTAGCTATCTAGTTAGGAAAATAGCAGGACAGAAAACAGACAGGCAACTTGGTCCCAGGTAGAAAATTGTAACCTAAGATATGTGTTTCCCATTGATGAAAATATTTGGAAGCAAGAGAAACATTGATAGGAGTGTCAGGAATTTTACAGACAGATGGTAGCAGAGGAGAGCATCACATCTCAGCCAAAAAAACTCCATAGATGACAATTGGGCAAGAAGCCATGTACATCAGACTCTTACTCAGCTGCAGAGCTAAAAAGGGGGTTCAACTGGAAGAGATGGAGAGCTGAGAATGAAGCCAGGTCTATCCAAAGACTTTGTTGAAAGACACTAAGTTTGAATAGATGTCACCTGTTTTGAGGATGAGTAAACAGAAAACTATCAAAATAAATAAAACAGGAAAAAATAAACTACAGGCCTTGAGAAAAATACTGAGGAAAGAACAAGAGACACAGGGAAGACTTAGAAGAAATAGATACTTGGAAAGTAGTTTATTTTAGAGACTGGGGAAAAAATATTTGGTATCACTAATGTCTTTCAAAAAGACTTAGCCTCTTTTAAATTGGAGTTTATATTTATAAGATGTTTTGGTCTGTTTTGTGCTGCTACAACAGAATACCTGAGACTGGGTAATTTATATGAACAGAAATTTATTGACTCAATTCTGGAGACTGGGAAGTCCAAGATCAAGATCTGGTATGAGTCTAGGGCCTTCTTGCTGCATCATCACATGGTGGAAGTCAGAAAGACAAAGAGAGCAAGAGAAAAAATCCACTCCTGTGATCCCTTTTTATAATGGCATTAATGTATTCATGAGGGTGGAGCATCTCCCATTAGGCCCCACCTCCCAACACTGTCACATTGAGAATTAAGTTTCCAGTGCATAATTCTGGGGGACACATTCAGGCAAAGCATAAGGCAAGAACTGGCTAAGATGAAAGGACAATAATAAGTGTGAAGGAAGAATTAAGAAAGGATTTGATTTTTAAAATGCAATATTATAGTGTAGATCTGTAGTAGAGGCACTAAAGAGTAGAATTTATGCTACATGAAAATAAAATCAGGGATATGGTGCATAAAGAAGTGCATTAAAAAGTATTTCAGAGGCTGGGTGTGGTGGCTCACGCCTGTAATCCTAACACTCTGGGAGGCCGGGACGGGCAGGTCGTTTGAGCTCAGGAGTTCGAAACCAGCCTGAGCAAGAGTGAGACCCCATCTCTACTAAAAACAGAAACAAATTAATTGGTCAACTAAAAATATATAGAAAAAATTAGCTGGCCATGGTGGTGCATGCCTGTATTCCCAGCTACTCGGGAGGCTGAGGCAGAAGGATCGCTTGAGCCCAGGAGTTTGAGGTTGCTGTGAGCTAGGCCAACGCCATGGCACTCTAACCCAGGCAACAGAGTGAGACTCTGTCTCAAAAAAAAATAAAAGTCTTTCAGAATCCTGAGGAAAAGAACTAAAAGTTAAATAATATGACTTTTTAAAAAGTAGAAATTAAAAACAGAGAATGGAACTTCAATATAAAATTTGTAGGTTTTTAGGAAATGACACAGCTGAAACTAAAGAAATAGTTAAAGATATAATTTAAGAAAACTGTCTTAGGGAGGGAAAAAATTGTCTTGATTAAGCAACTCAAGCAAGGTAAGCGAAGGGAGAACTTCATATAGACACGTCATGGCTGAAATTTGAAATTACTAGATTTAACCCCCCCCCCCAAGTATACAGACTAAACTGATCATTGTAAACAGAAGGATAAAATCAGACTGGTGTCAGACTTCTCAGATATGCTAAAGGCTAGAAGATAATTGCAGTGGATATTTGTCATGTTTTGGCTTTAGAGTCTGAACATTTTCCCTAATTTGGAAAGAAATTATTTATTATCTTGGTGGGAAGCAGAAAACAAGTGAGATCAGATAATTCCCTTTCCTTATCCCCAGCAGGTTTCATGACCTAGAGCCAGCCACTCATATGCTCCCAGTGGGACTTTGACTCTTGCCAAGACCACAGACACTTAACAGACTTAAAAGACTACAATTTTGGCAGCATCATGGAATTTAGAGTCCAGAAGCATCAGAAACAAATGTTCCAGTGGCCTTTCCCCATCATTTTAACAGACTGATGTTGGCTGTGTTCTCAGCTGCCTAAACTCTTGTGGTTTCTACCTGATATCCAGTCTCATTTTGATTCTGTACTTCAAAAAATATTCTTCCAGTGAATTCTTTTCCTGCTTAAATTATCCAGCCCTGGTTTCTGTTGTTTATAATTGAGAACCACCACCTGGCACAATAATGGGAAAGATACATTTAGTTTTGAAAGAAAAGATTAGAATCCAAGAATTTAAGATTCAGTTAAATTGCGTTTCCTGTGAATAGCCATTGAAAGGACATTCTTAGATGTTCAAGGGTTCAGAAAGAATACCAAACACATAGCTTTCTTAAAATGATTTATTTAAAATTCAAATTAACTGCCTGAAATAAATTTAGAAAAAAGAAAAAGGAAAGAAATGAAAATTGGGGAGGCCATAGAGTATAAAGGACTGGTAAATTTTCCTCACTGGCCATTATTTTTTTAAAATTTTATTTATTTATTTTTATTTCAGCATATTCCGGGGTTAAAATTTTTAGGTTACATATATTGCCTTTGCCCTTCCTAAGTCAGAGCTTCAAGCATGTCCATTCTCCAGAAGGTGTGCACTGCACCTATTAGGTGTGAATATAATCATACCCTCCTCCCCCTCCCACCTGCCTAACACCCAATCAATGTTACTACTGTATGTACATATAAGTATTGATCAGTTAATACCAATTTGATGGTGAGTACATGTGGTGCTTGTGTTTTGAGAGGCAAAGCTGACCTCAAAAACTATGGCTAGTAGAATCAGCCACACTAATGAGCATGTGAGAATGCCAATGAGTCGATATGCTTATTTCATTATAAGAATTCCTCACC